>CAUYRH010051895.1:0-59726 GCA_963574655.1 Perodicticus potto
TGATTCTTCCTCATGAGGGTTTTCTTTTATCTGTTTTCTTGCCCTAATTTTTCCTTTCACTTTCTCTTGCTCTTTAAGTTACTGTGCCTCTGGCCTGTGGTTTTGATGAGTCCTTTTGGTGCAGGACCAGAGGATGAGAAAGAGCAAGAAAGAAAAAAAGATAAAAAAAAAAAAGAAGAAGAAGAGAAAAAAAGAGAAAGGCAAGGGGGTGAGTCAAAAGGAATATTGACAAAAAGAAGAGAGGCACAGAAGGAGGGAAATAGGAGCAATGTAGGTATACAGTTGGGTACTTTGAACCAACCTTAAAAATCCCCAACCTCTGGGGGTGCTGGGTTGGGTGGTTCCCTTGAGGTCAGCAGCTCTTTGCCAGCCTGTTCAGACACAGTACCCCACCAAGTAGAGAGGAAAGATAAAAAATGCTATAAATCAAACCAAAACAAGCAAACAGAAAACTTTATGGGATAAAATTGGGGGAAAAACAAAATAATAGGGGTAGAAACACTAGCAAAAATGAAGTTCTAATTGTTAAAGAAGGAAGCTATGGAAAATTATATTTAAACTAGAAAAATGAAGAAAGAAAAGAAAGAAAAAAAGAAAAATCTAGAAGGAAAATGTTGAAACTAAAAACAAAAACAAAAAACAAAGCAGTATATATATCTTGCAGAATATTGTCTGGACAACAGGTGATCTTCTGGGGTATGAGATGTTAGTCACAATGCTGATACACCTGTATGAGATGGAGACTGGAGGCCTCTGCTGATTTCTAAAATCCTGCAGGGTGGAGAGCCTAAATCTCTCCTCTGCCCACTTAAAAGACACTTTAAACTGTTAACCTTGGCTAGACAGAAGCTTTCCCAGGAAAGCACTTGTCACTGGGATCACTCCTGAAGTGGCTGTCCACTTACCCAGTGTGCCAAAACCTGTCTCACTGCATGCCCCTGAGGGCCAAGGCTGTAAGGTGTCTCAGTCCCTGCCTTTAGGCTGCTTAGTTACTAGATTACTTGCCCAAGGTCTCTTGTCTGATCCTCACTCTGTGACCCTGAGGGCAGAGCTTGCCAGGGCAGTTCTCCCACAATGGCTCCCTGTGGCCCACAGTTGAACACTATTAGCTCCGTCTGGCTCAGTGGCTCAGGACAGGGCTCTAGACAATGCTTAAAGTACTCTGCACTCTCGCCCAAGTTCTCCCAAGGTAGTTCAACTGAGTGCCAAGTCCAAAAAAAAAAAAAAAAACCCCAAAAAACCCAGCTCATGGGTAAGGTCTTTCCAGTTCACAATCTTATTTCTGCTGTACTTACAGTTGCTGGTGGGATTAGACCAAACGAACTCACACAACCACTTGCCAGTTCTCCACTGCTTTTGTCCTCCTCATGGGATCCAGAAGTCCCTCGCTGACTCCTTGTGTCCCCAAAGGGATGTTTCTGGGCAGAATGCATCAGCCAGAGATGCCTGGAGTCTTCTCTCCCCAGTCTTACCGTGCCCAGTTGCAAGGAAGCTGTTAGTCGGCCGCCATCTTGTTTCTCCCCATGCTGACTTATCTTTCAATCAGGACATGTTAGAAACACAACTCTTGGCTTGGCGCCTGTAGCTTAATGGGCTAAGGTGCCAGCCACGTACACCTGAGCTGGCAGGTTCGAATCCAGCCCGGGCCCACCAAAGAACAATGACGGCTGCAACCAAAAAATGGCCGGGTATTGTGGCGGGTGCCTATAGTCCCAGCTACTTGGGAGGCGGAGGCAAGAGATTTGCTTGAGCCCAGGAATTGGAGGTGGCTGTGAGCTGTGATGCCACAGCACTCTACCCAGGGCAACAGCTTGAGGCCCTGTCTCAAAAAAAAAAAAAAAGAAAGAAAGAAACACAACTCTTCACTAACCACAAATCTTTGACTTAATAAGTAGGTCATCAATGGAAAGAAATCACAGACAATACAGAAAATTAAGGATGGATCTGTTGATATTTCCTGGAAAGAAAATAACATCTTTTACCCAACTAGTCATGCCTATGAACTGTTACTTCAAGGATTTCAAAAGTCAAGAATCTTTTATATAGAAGGCAGATTATTTAGGCAAAAAAAATTAAGTTATCACTGTCACACAATAGGGAAATGCAGAATTTTGATAAATACATATGAAATATTCTGCACCACTTAAAGCAACATTTTAAAACATTATTTTAGAAAATGTGGAAATACAATACGATCAGTAGGAAAAAAGCAGAATACAAACCATGATTTATCATAATCTCAATTTTATTAAATGTGTACTGTATATTATACATACACATAAAAAAACCCTGAAAAAGAAAAATATTCCAAAATATTAACAGAAGTAATGCCCAGAAAGAAAAAGTATGGATTATTTTTACTTGCTTCTTTATACTATCCTGCATTTTCAAATTTCCTGCAATACGTATTCATTTGTTTGTTTAGACTTTCAGCAAGTGTTTCTTATGTATCAACTATGAGTTGATGGTGTTCTAGACAGTGGAAATAGAGACAGATCCCAGCCCTCCTGCAGCTCACCCTCCAGTGAGTGCACACACTTGGCAATAAACAAAAATAATGAATCGACAAGCAGAGATGCAATGGTGGCATCCAATCAGGGTGATGGAAAGTATACCAAGGGTCTGCATCTACCTTGCATGTATGGTCTGGAGGGCAGGCCTGAGGAGGTGCTTTTTTGAGACTGAATAACATAAAACCCTGAAGATCTGGGGAGAAGACTTTTCCCTTTGCAGAAATGGCAAAGCTTAAGGCTTAGTGTTCACACAGCAGAGAGATGGTCAGGGTAGCTGAAGCACAGGGTGCCAAGAGGACAAGCCGAGGTTGCAGGGACCTGACCACACTGGCATTTCAGGCCTGGGAGGAAGTTACAGAAAGATTTCAGGTGGGGAATGACAAGATCCTATGCCCCTTAGAAAGATGACTACTGGTGCAGAGGCTCCTGGAGATGGAGACAGAGCAGAAGCAGGGAGATGGGAACAATTTTTTTAAAAATAATTTTCCAGTTTTGTGATCTGTTTCCACATCTATAAAATGGGAAATTGGACAAGGCCAACAATTTCTAAGGCACTGCTCATCCTTAGAAAATAAAAATATTATTACTTTTGTGCACTTATCTTTCTAAAAGTATATAAGCTTCTTGGACACAGGGGCGAAGACTTCCCCCTGTCTGTATTCCCAGAACACTGCCTTGAACTCTGTAGGCCCAAATAAGTGAGCATGCTGTATGCCCGTGTATGTTTGGGGCCTGTTGTTAATTCTGGGTGCGTTTTCCCAGAATTCCTTGTGAACTCCCCTGCTGTGGACTTTATCCTGGAGAATAGGGAGCCATTGAAAGCTTTTTGTTGGGCAGGATCCATAGCTCCGTGGGCATATGAGCGGGCCACACATACCAAAGTTGGCGAGTTCGAACCCAGTCTGGGCCAGCTAAAACAACAATGACAACTGCAATGACAACAATAAAAAAATAGCCGGGCCTTGTGGCAGGTGCCTGTAGTCCCAGCTACTTGGGAGGCTGAGGCAAGAAAATCGCTTAAGCCCAAGAGTTTGAGGTTGCTCTGAGCTGTGATGCCCAGCACTCTACCCAGGGCGACAGCTTGAGACTCTGTCTCAAAACAAGAAAAAAAAAAAGAAAGCAAGAAAGCTTTTTGTCATAGCAAAAGCTGGCTTCTTCTTTTTAGAAAGTTCACTCAGGCAGTAAGGAAAGGGGTATGGAGCCAGCCAGGAGTGGAAGCAGGAAGATAGAAGAAGACACTTAGTTTTATTAGAGAATGCCTTTCGGTCATGATAGTTAAGAGAGCCCACCTGCCAAGGAGAGACTTGCCAGTGAGAAAGCTCTTGATCTGCACAAACCATGGGGGGCCCTCAAACACCAGGAGATGAGAAATTGCTAGACTCTGCTTATTTATAGTTGAGGGAAATGAGGCACCAAGAGACAGAGTGACTCATGTGCAGAGGATTTCTGACTTCAGGGCCTCCTCTCGGCTAGTGGGCTAATGTGAAAACCAGACTGCACTGAGGGAGTCGTCTCAGGAGGGGGAGTGGTTTTGCTTGTGTGAAAGTGGAAGGTGCAGGGGGGTAGGGGTTGGGGGTTGGGCAAGCATGGCTGGGAGAAGTATCCTCGGCAGAAACCATGACACATGCTCTGATGCCTTAATTTTGACCCTCTCATAATCCAAGAAGGGCTAAATTTGGCTGTAGAACTTGTGTTATGAAACCAGACCAGATGAAACAAGAGAAATCAGCAAAACTTGAGTCAGCCAGATGATAATCCGTGTGGAGAACGTGCAAATTCAAATAGAAATAGATCAGAGACACTTTCCCAAGAGTTGCAGAGCTTGGGAATCCTATACCAAACCCCTTTCATCAAAGATGGGGAGGGGAACAAGAGTCCTGCCCTGCAACCCTGGAGATAGAAATCAAGCTTTGTCAGCAGAGTCAGGACTGGGACTCATATCCAGTTATCCCCACTGTGAGTCAGTGGTCATCTCATAGCTTTGAGACTAATTCTGGGTCTAACTCTTTACTTGCTAAACCTATGGACAGGCACAAGAGAAGGGGGACAAAGTGATTTCAAGGCATCTTGTACATACAGCCTGTCACCATGAACATACAGAGGCACATGGCTTTAGGTTTGGTGAGGTCTTTCCTTCTCTAAGCGCTGTGGACCCATGGTGTTGCTAAATATCTGCGTTTACCATCCAGTTCAAAGGCATAGATCTTGGGATCCAAAACAACCCAAATCCAATTGCATCACTGCAGATGAGGACTGGGGTCTAGAACAGATGAGACATGCAGTATGTATAAGATGCTTTGAAATCACTTTGTCCCCCTTCTCTTGTTCCTGTCCATAGGTTTAGCAAGTAAAGAGTTAGATCCAGAATTAGTTGCAAGAGCTGAAGCAACCTGTTCCCAATCCCAGTGCTCTTTGTACATGGCAGGAAGGAGAATTATGCTATTTAATATGCATGTACTACTTTTTGTTCTCAAGCACATATTATCAAAAGGAAAGTGTTATACATTTAGACCATTTCCAGCTTATTACTTTGGCTGGGGCCCGGAACCTTGGCACACAAATTAGTGAATTTCCAAAGAAGTCTTTTAACTTTGGGTGTTTGCTACCATGATGATGATAACAATCACAGTCATCCATTAGATAAACATTTACTGAATGTCCACTATGTACTGGACACTCTGCTGGTTCTTTATATACTTTTAACGTCTTCTGATTTTTGTAACGCTATGATGCAGATATCACCATTCCCTTCCCTCCTACCCCCCCGAGAGGGAAATAATGTTCAGAGAAGCTCCAGGTCACAGACACTGAAAGGGGCAGTGCTGGGATTTGACCAGCGCTGTTGGATTCCATTATGCTGTGCACCTCGTGGGCCTGGTAGTCTTGTCCTCTACCATGGACACTGCTTGTGACAGAGTCTCAAGGCAAGAGGAGTGTGGGGCTGAATTGTTCTGGATTCCCTGATCTTCTGGGACACTGAACTCTGCTTTGACCTCTAGGTTATGTCTGAGGTTTGTGAATCCCTCCCAAAGGCTCAGTGTGGGGGAACCAAGGTAATTGAGCTAGGCTGTGAAAAAGTCCTGATCAGAGTAAAGATCATTAGCTTTCGAGGACTACTATAGCCGTGGAGAAAACATATGAAGGATGGATCAAGGAAAGGTGGACTTAGACTGTGAGAACTTCTTCTAGTGTCCCTGATGGGATTCTGTTTCTGGGTTTTTGTGCTTTCTTTTCTTTTGTTTTTGAGCCAGGGTCTCACTCTGTCTCCCAGGCTAGAGTGCAGTGGTGTGATCATAGCCCAAGGCTCAAGCAATTCTCCCACCTCAGCCTCTGGAGTACCTGGTATTACAGACCCAAGCCTTCGCACTCAGCTAATTTTAAAAAAATTTTTTTATAGAGATGGGATTTCACCATATTGCCCAGGCTGGTTCAAACTCCTGGTCTCCCAAAGTGCTGTGGTGGCAGATGTGAGCTGTCACACCCAGTCCCATTTCTATTTTAGTATGTCTGCAGGAACAGAGAGCTCATTACCTTTCAGATTTTTCTAATTGTTAGAAAGTTCTAGTCTTCATGTTGACCTATAATCATGGGCTGTGTCTGTGCTCTGAGTCCAGATCTGCCCTTTGGTTTACAAAGATCAAGTCCACTACCCTCCCTACCCAGCAGCATTCCAGATTTTTGAAGATAACTTGCATTTTTCTATACTAGTATTCCCCCAAAGTATGCTGAGCAGAGTAGTAAGTTGCACAGTGTTACTAGGTGTCCTTATAAAACAAACATACCAAACGAACAGACAAGAACCCATAAATAACATTCTGTGGGCAAGCCAGTTTAAACCAGGTCAACCAGGTATGTTTCCTGCAAGACTTCTTTTAACTTTTATGATGCTACTCCGTAGCATGACTTCTAAAAGGGAAATACTGGATATACAATGTTTCCCAAACTTTTGACCTCCAAGTCGTTTTTATCTTTCAAGTGTACCTTTTATTATTTTCTAATGTATTATTAGAACCAGTGTCTGAGAAATGCTTCCCTAGGCAAATCTAAATCCATACTGATATTGTTTCCAAAAAAGCCAAGCTCCTCCCAGCTATTCTTTTCGAAATACAGTATTGAGGTTTTCTGACTATTTCTCCTATGGTTCTATACTAGGGCTTTCAGACTGAAATGTAGGATTCTCAGTGAAAGTTAAATTTCAGAAAAACAAAGAATAATTTTTTTCTACAGATAATGTGCACTTATTGGGACATACTTATAGGAAAAAATTATTCATTGCTTATCTGAAATTCAGGTTTAACTGTGTCCTATATTTTTCTTTGCTAAATCTGGCTACCTTAAAAGGGTTTCATTTTTTCTTGAAAAATGTGACTCTCAGAATTGGACACAATACTCCAGAGGTAGACCAGGACTGACACATGGAGAATCTCTGGAGCCAACGACAGCTCTGTTTTCCCTGAAGAAGTTTTAAAAGGAAGATAATTATATTCTGGGGGGATGGTTTGAGGCCAGCTCAAGTCTGACAGATACCAGATAGCTTTCTGAATATACCGGCAAAATCCAAAAACCAATTTCCCATCCCTCACCCTTTTGATAAGCACACTGAAGTTTCCCTGAATGTTAGTGTTAGGAAACAAGATCGAAATGCTATTTATAATCCCCTTTCATAGCCTGTCTTCTCCAATAGACTATATGAAACTGAAAGACAAGGACAACCATGTCTATATTAGTCACTGTGCATCCAAGATGATCAGCATAGGTTCGGGGGTATACATGCTCACAAATTTTCTAGTGAATGAGTCACAACATTGCTTGGAAAGCTAAGTCAACCAGATAAGTTGACACCCAGAGAAGAGATTGCCAGTGGAATCTTACCTCATGGCTGGGATTTGTTATCCACCCCAAGCTCTCTCAAACCCATTAAATGTTGTTCACCTGTGCTGAAGGCAATTCTGTGGGAAGATGTGTATGCAAAACAAGAACATCTAATTGCTATGACTAAAATAAAACTTTTCAACCAAACACAAGCTGTTTTTAAGCAGTTGAATTACTTCCCAGAGCTTGCAATTTTTACTGAGGTGTGGAACTTGGCCCTTAAAACAAGGTTGGGCCAGTGCCAGTGGGTGTGGGATTGGGGCAAATCACACTGGGTTTTCCCACAGAAATATCTCAGTCCAAGAGGAATTAGGCAAAGTGAACAAGAACAGCTTCGGAAGAGCCTGAGCTGCCAGCAGGACAAGCACGGGAAGCAAGACACGTGATCCATAGCTTGGACTTGGTGATAGCACATTTGGAGGCCCGCACAAGGACCATGAAAGGCATGGAGCTGTTGCCCTGAGTAACAGTGGATGGTGCTCACCACTGCCTACCCCCAGCGTGGGCTCCCCCAACCCTGGGACTTTCCAGTATTGAAAGTATCCTGGGGACTGTCCCCGGAGCAGTCAGCTGCTTATCTGCCGCTTGGCAGCTGTGGCTTCAGTACTGGAGAGTGTTAACCCTGACTTTGTAAGATAAAAATTGCATCAGATCTAGGAGGAAAAGAAGGCCAAAGATTCGTCTCATGCTATACATGGAAACAATTAACTGTCAACCATTATTAACATTCACTATTTCTATCTGGCTGGTTTTCTGGTTTACTGTAGATGTTACATTACCTTTTCATTGTTATACATGTCGGTTCATTGGTACTATAGATTCAAAGTTGATAGGCATCAGGCTTTCCAATAAGTTTCTACTTAAAATTATTTGTTTTGGCTGGGTGTGCTGGCTCATGCCTGTAATCCTGTCACTCTGGGAGGTTGAGGCGGGAGGATCACTTGAGCTCAAGGAGTTCAAGGCCAGCCTGAGTAAGAGCAAGACTCCATCTCTACTAAAAATAGAAAAATTAGCAAGAGCCAAAATTAGAAAAAAAAAATAGAAAAATTAGCCAGGCATTGTGGCACATGCCTGTAGTCCCAGCTGTCAGGGAGGCTGAGGCAGGAAGATCACTTGAACCCAGGAGTTTGAGGTTGCTTTGAGGTAGGCTGATGCCATAGCATTCTAGCCTGGGCAACAGAGTGAGATTCCGCCACAGGAAAAAAATATTCCTTTTACTTTTAAGCCAAAGATTATTGTAGAAAGGTAGAGTTTTAGACTTTTGATGACAACATAAACCCTCCGTAGCCAATTTTATCTCTCTAAATAATGATAGTAGCCAACCATTGCATAATCCTCATGTATACGGTGGGCACTATGCTAACATTTCTTACATATTCCTTCATTTAATTCTCACAAAAACTCAATAATATAGGTACCACTATTAAAATATACATTGGAAAACCTGAAACAACAACAATGAAAAGAATTTCCACAGAAAGTCCTTCCCCTGCGAGATCCCATCTAGGTGGGTCTGAGAGGCCAGTAGGTAGTGCAGGAAAGCTTCAGAGAGGATGGAAGTGGAGAACATTAAGATCATCTGAGAGCCTAACCTGCCTAGCCCAGACCCCAGAGATTGCAGTGGTGGTTTAATTGATTTATTAATTAAGGATTTTATTTACAATGTTATAAAAAGAGGTGTTTGTTGAAACTGGCAATGCACTCGTCATTGATGACGCTTCAGTGATGGAAACCTAATGAGAAGAAGGAGTTACAACGTAAATGAAAAGTTGTTCCAGTGAAGTGGAGCAAAGATTCAAGGATCTTTGCCTTTATGGGAAGTAGACAGAGTTTCAACTGAAGTGGGATCTACACTAACGCGAAGGCATTTTTTTTTTTTTAAATTTGTGAGATGGGATATATCTGAGTATCGTCCACACTGATGAGAAAGATCTGGACCCATAGATTGCTTCCTAATAATAGTACTTTGCAACAAAAGTTCATGAGGCATACATTTTGTAGTTATCTTCCCTTGTGTTAGGTATTCGGATGAAAAAAAAAATTTACTAGGTGAAAAAAAGATCTACTAATGAGCTTTATTTGCAATTATTTCCTTGGTGATGGATCTCAGTATAACTGTGGGTTTGTTAGACATTTGCTTTTGCTATTGCAAATTTTCTATGTGGTTTTTCACTTTCGTACAGTGAGTAGATCGTGTTTTTATTCCTGTTTCTGATTGCATTCTGTCACACAAAAGATTTGGAGTTTTTCACCACCTTTTCTGTTTACCAGTTAGTTCTTTTATGTATGTATAAAGGTATTGGGGGAATGTATGAAAGTTTATAAATTTTCTGTGGTCATAATTATCTTCCCCTCATTGCTTTATAAAGGCATAATATTCTTCTGAATCATTTGAGTAAATAAGTCATCCTTTATACATTTAAAAATGCATCAGAAATCATAGAATTACAGTGAGAAGAGCCTTGGGTCTTAGGAGGGTAGCGGAGTGTAGTAAAATTCGTGTCGTTTTTTCTGAATATGAGAGTGAAGATCTAGGTTCAAGTCTAACCCTCCATATGTTAGATCCATGTCGTTAAGTCTTTTAATGTTAGTCTTTGTGTCTCTGAAAGGGGAACAACCATGCTGACCTCAGAGGGGTTGTGAGAATTAGAAAAGGTAGCAAACGTGAGTGGGATGTGGTGGTGTATGCCTGTAGTCATACCTGGAGGTGCTGAGGTGAGAGGATTCCTTGAGCCCAAGAGTTGGAGACCAGCTTGGGGAATATAGTGAGACATCATCCCTAAAAATAATAATAGAAAAAGGATGGCAGGTATAAAAACCCTTTGTAAACTGCTACATGCTGTTCACTATGATGAAGTGTTATTACATAGTGTCCCCTTGAATGCTATGGTCTTCAAGAGCTTGATGAATCTGCTCATCCCAACAGCATAAAACAGCACCTGACTGGGGGGGTGGGGGATGAAGTGTATCCCTTATAAGGTCTGAAGGAAAATGAAAAGGACTTCAAGTTACAATATAGAATTCTTTTTAATTATGGGAGAAAGCATTTTCTGACCTCAAATTGGAATCATAAAATCTCAGGAGGCAGAAATATTTAGAATAACAAAAAATTACTGGGGAACATATTTATGGCCCCACATGTAAGGTTTTAGGTGAGCCTTTAATTCTGCATGAATGTTTCTGTTGATCTCCTTGGAGCCTGTCACTTGCTCTAGCCAAGACCCCTTGCTAGCTTTGCTGGTAAACAGGAGCAAAATGTACACAAGAATAGTTCTATTTCATTGGAGAAAAAATAACCCAGAGTGTTGTGGCTGATAAATTGCTTGCTACTTCCTCTGCTGTGAGATGCTACACCCACTGGAGGAAAATTCCCTAATGTGTAAATATGTGTGTACATGTGTTTTCGGTGCCAGGGCAATGAGAAACACAGACACACACCTTCCCTTGAAGAGGCTTTCCCACCTAGCTTTGTCTTTTTCTTCCAGTGTCACATACCATGCAGTGGTTGCTTATGGGATGCACTGCCCCTCGTCCCACCACAGTCCCCACCAGGACCTGAAGACCTCTGATTTCTCTCATGGTTATGTTTACTCCTTGGTGTTGCCAACTCCATGCAAAGGGTACTCCAGACTTGGAGCTGGGCAGAGGCTCTGCTTACAACTGGGAGAGGGCACAACGCAATCTTTATGCAACCCGACCTGCCCATCCTCCACTCCTTACCCAGGCCAAGAATGGTCAATGTGCATGTTCTGGAAGAAATCCCACCCTGTCATTAGGTGCTGTGAGCCCAGAGGACGGGGGAGCAGAGCTTGGCACATACATGAGGCCAAACAGCCAAGCCCAGAGCAAGCTCCCAGGGAGAGGGTTCCTGTCACACCTACCACTTTCCTAGTCCCCATACTTCTTCCCTAGTCCCTGCACCACCCTGCCCCAAGGACTGCCTCAGGCTTCCTAGTACTATGAGGAGGGTGTTCCCAAAGTCCACTGGGTTTATACACGTATATGCTGTGCATCTCAATACATAGGGGGTGTGCTCCGAAAGGCAGAATTTGTGAGTGAACACTTGTATGTAAATATGCTTTCTAAGAAAAAATAAGTGTAAGTCTGAGTAAGTGTATGTGCATATATCTACGTGAAAATGCTTTATAAGAGAAGGCATATCTTCAGAGAGTCTCTAAATACAATCTGATCTACATAAATAACAATGGCTTTTAAATGCTCTTAGGATAAAGACCCAAATCCTTAATGCAGCCTCAGGAGGCCTTCAGATGTGGCCCCTAACTGCCTCCTGCAGACACATCCTGCTCCCTGACCCTGTACCCCAATGTGCCCTCCTTTCTGCACACCAGCTACACAGACCTTCACTCAGTCTTTCTTATGCATGAAGTTTCCTTTCACCACAGGACATTTGCACACGCTTTCCTCCCCAAGTGGCTTGTTCTTTCCTCCCTCCCCCTCCGGAAATTAGCTAATTAGTTATCTGAAACTTTACTACTGACCCTCAGAATTAGATTCCCTTAAGACTCTTTAGGTCTCTTCCATAGTCCCTACCACATTTATCATTTTGAATGCATTTAAAAAATGTTTCTGTTCCATTGCATGCAAACTTAGTAAGGGCAAAGATAAATTACTTTTGTTCGCCTGCTCATCTTCAACACCTAACAGTTTCTGGCTCATTATGAGAATTCAATAGACACGTACTCAATAGGGAGAAGGGTCAGCATGTGAATCTGTGTGTACTTATTTATCAGTGGCACCATGATTACCTGACGTGATGTGTTTGCTCACTTGGAGCACACAAAAGTGTGCTCAGGAATCCCTATTCTTGCGTATAAATACACAAGAACCTCCCTCCTAAACATCTAAGGACGGACGTTTAGGTCTGGCTATGTCTATGTCTGGCACATATGCACTTATTCACACGGCACAATACACAAAAGAACCTAACTGCGTACAAGTATCTGTGTAGAAAATGCATGTGTCTGCATTTATGTTGATATGGGTGTAGCATCAGTGTAAAGTCTGTGTGTATTTATTTGGGTGTGTTCATCTGGGGAGGTGTATGTACATGTATGAGGCATATTGTTTTCTGCCGCTGGGCGGATCCCCCTTCAGATTTCTAAGTAGGAGGGTTTATGTACATTAGGCAAATTGATTCATACCTTTGTGTGATTTGACTTAACCCAAGGCAGGGTGTCTTGAGGGAAGGAGCACTGGACTAGGAGCCTATCACTGAGGTAAAATTTCTTTTTCTTCCTGGGCTGCCATCTCCCCATGTATATGTGTATGTGACAATGATGCTATTTGAGGGTATGATTGTTATAGAGCCACCTCATGACAAAACACTTTTCTAATCAAGTGCCCAGTTGTTTGAGACATTTGTTATCATCTTCCTCTTTTATGGTCATGGCTTGTCATCTACAAATTGTTTTCTTCTACATGATTTTATTTGGTAACACAGGGAAATTAGGACTCTGTTTATTTGACAGAAGGGTTATTTGTGTGAATACTTACAGCCGTATATAGTCTACGGAGTCAGCGTTTTACATGGCTGCATTTTGTGCTCTGGAGCCAGAAGGAGAGAAGAAGATGGGGTGATCTTCAGGGCCCCAAACTGTAATGCTTGGACCAACTGCTTCATATGCCTCGGTGAGGTGTGGCAAAACATGGATTTCTGACTTCTGGTTAAAGCCTGGTTAGATCAGAATTTCAGGGATGGGTTTCAGGACTGTGCATTTGTTTTTTTCAAGTTTCCTTAAAATTATTTTTGTGCTCTGTGGGATTTGAGACCTATTGCAACAAAATAAAATGATGTTAAGAAACTCACATCTGAACTGATACCGTTAGCCTTGGAATCGTAGAAGATTTCTCAGGCTGGCACCTTTCTGTCCTTGAGGTTAACCTTCCATCTTTTGGGGTTGAGGATTTGAATTTATAGAGAGAGAGAGACAGTATGGGAAATGAAGCAAGAAACCAAGCCTGCATATGCATGAGCAAGATTGTGAGAACGGACGGTTTGTTGCAATACATATCAGGAGAACTGTGAAGTACCTCTCAACAAAAGAAAACAAAACAGCTCACCAGCAGATCATCAGGGTTGCCTGCAGTATTTAGAAATATCTAAAGGGATTTTTTTTTATATAAAGAGAAAAACTAGGCATTAGAATAGACGCAGAATGGGTATAATGAAAGAAAATCCGCAGACAAAGGCAGTCGCAAGTTCTGGGCACGGTCCTTAGGTGGCCAAATCAATACACTGCAGAAAAAAGAAAGCAGGAGTTCCCTAGGGTTCCATTTTTGCTTTGTCATGGGTGTTGCCATTATGATTTTACAAACTGTTTTCTCTTCCTGGATAAATGAAAACATTTAGAAGGTCCAGTCTTCCCCTCACAGCACTAGAAAAAATAATAATGAAGAAAGCCAGGAGAGGCTGTCCCCTCTTGAGTCCTGTATTACTTTGCCCAGTGACTCCAGCCACCTTAAGCCATTTTGCAGCCAATACACCAAGGGGTTAACAGGCTCTTCCATGGCCCTACCTGCCCTGATATTCTCCAATGAGAAACCTCAGATGCTGACACAGACCTGGAGAGAAGAGAAAAGCACGGATTTACAGATGTCAAGGGCTAGCTCAACTGAAAGTGGTGATTTGACTTAGCACAAACCAATGTGCTGGCACCAGGCACCTCCCTCAGCCCTCCCCCCTGGCAGGGATGGCTCACTCAAACTGTGCCTGAAAAATGGTGAAGGACAGTGACGCTGACTCTACCTGCACTCTGGTCTCCTAGTCTATACTTAGTCAGAAGCTACCTAGATAGCATGGGCTTGCCCCTTATCGGAAATTAATCAGGCCCCTCTGAAAAGAAGCCCTGGGGAATTAGAACAAAATATACCTATTAAAACTTTCTTCTCATAATCTTCTCCCTCCTTCTCTCTCCCCTTGTTCTCAACAGATGGAAAGACAGATGTGTCTATTCCAGCAGCAAAGAACGCCAGCTCTGATTCAGAATACCTGGGTTTCCCTGCAGTCAGTTGTCTGATCTTGGCAACTTTAACCCCCATAAGTCTCAGTGTCCTTATTTTTAAAATGACGATGAACATAACAGCTATTTTGTAGAGTTGCTGTGAATTCCAAATGAGACCATGGACAAAAATTGCCAAATGCAGTGTGTGGCTGGTAAGAAGTGCTCTGCAGCTAGTGTTGCTAACACCATAGGTAAGGTGCTCCATAGGAATAGGAACCTACTGCCCTTTGCAAATAGTAGGTGTTGGTCACTCTGTAGCCTGAATAGACTTGTATTAACACAGGTCAACAGGCTGGGTTGAAGGAACTCAGCAATGCAGAAAGAACTCTGTCCTGGGAGTTTAGTGGTTAGTTTCCCGTGCTCTGAAAGCAGATTAGAGACCAGGTGCAGAAAGCATGCTTTCAACAAGGTGTGTCTAGAAACATCTTTTTCATCCACCTGCAAGGAGCAGGGGACATTCTGTTTAATTTATGAAGTTCACACCTTTGTGATCTTGTTCCTAAAAATATGGTTCATGGATCAGCTCTGTTGGAAAAACCTGGCTGAAATTCCGATTCTTGGGCCTCACTTCAGACCTCTATCCAGATTCAGACTCTCTTGGAGTGGTGATTCTTTTGTACCTTGAAGTCTGAGAACTGCTGACCTCTCTATATAACCAGGCGAATGAACCAGCAGGAATTATAATATCTGGGTCACAGCATACATAAAAATATATTCAAGGGGGCATTTTTGAAAGTATTAGCAGTGAATCCAAAACAGTATGAATACCTTAATTCTATTTTTATTAAAAAAATTTATACACATTTGTATAGCCATGCTTAGAACAAATGCTGGAAACATACACATTATCAGATTTAACAATGGCTGTCTCTAGATAATAACATTATGTGTGATTTATCTCATTTTGTACTTTCATCTACTTTAATTTTTTTTTTCTTTTCTTTTTGAGGCAGGGTCTTGTTCTGTCACCAAAGCTAGCGTGCAATGCCACAATCATAGTTCACAGCAGCCTCAAACTCCTGGGTTCAAGCCATCCTCTTACCCCAGCCTTCTGAGCAGATGGGCCCACAGGGATGTGCCACCATGTTCAGTTAACTTTTAAAATTTTTTGTAGAGACAGGACTTCACTATATTGTGCAGGCTGGTCTCAAACTCCTGATCCTCATGCCCCAGCCTCCCAAATTTCTGGGATTACAAGCGTGAGCCACTGCTCCAAGCCTTTTCATATATTTTTAAACGTTCTATAACAAGTAACTGTTACCCTTTTAAAGAAAAAAAAATGTGTTCTTAAAATAGAAGCAAAGTAGTCAGACGTGTGAAACTGAAGACTTCCTAAAATCTTACTGAACTTTGAAGAAGGATACAGAGGGACTCATGTCAACAAAAGCATCTCTCTTCAGAGATGATGAAACAGGCCTAGAGAAGGGAAGTAGCCTGCCTGGGGTTACCCAGACTATTAATGTCTGGGCTACCATAGACCCCAGGTCTCTAGGCTTTGGGGCCAGAAGGCTTTGAAGTTCTCTGGTGCTGGCCAGGGACCTGCCTCCCTTCCTTCCCGCCCTGGAAGGGTGACAGAAAGACCACAGGAAGCACAATGATTCTGAGGGTGGACAAGGATGTAATAGCCTTTGCAGAGGGGACTTTGCAGCTCTCATTATTCTCTCTCTGGGAGTTAGTAGGTCATTTGCAAAAGGCATGGGAAGAGCAGCTGATGAAAAGGTCTAATAGTTTGGAAAACTGCTTAACCTTATTGCTCTATTTCTGGATTTCCCCCTATGGCCAAGGACTATTGGGATCCTGATTTCCCCAAGAGGTTTCCTGTTTGGGAATGCAGTGAAACCTCTGAAACCTAGAGGAATTGGGGAGAAGGCCAGCCGGAATTAGGGAACAGTCTGAATACTTTTAAAGGACATTCAGATTTATTGTTTTCAAGGATATAGGAGCTCGGATTTAGGAAGAGCCTAGTCCAGCCTCTTTCTCAGTGCAGGAGCCTCTGTGCTTCATCCCCCACAGAGTCTCATCTGGCTTTCTCTTGAATACCTCCAAAGACAGGAGACTCTCTATTCTGCTAACCTATTTTATGCTTAGGAAAGTCTTCTTTTGCCTGAGTTGGGAATGTTGTTCTTGACTTCTATAATTCATATAGAACTGGTAGCTGTTTTCTCCCCACCCCAAATAGACCTTAAATATTTGAAAGCAGTTATCATGCACCAAATAGTCACAGCATACTCTTCTGTAGGTTGTCTCCAGAATATTCAACCTTTATTTATGTTACAAATATCATCAGCTCTGAACAGAAATATATATGACTATTTCTAAATAGCCTCTAAATTAACAGCTGTATAAATTCAGAGCTGAGTGGAACTTAGATGCCACCTGCACTGGCCTGACTAACATACAGATGAGCCTTTGCTCCCTTTTAAGGTCCCATGAAGAAAACTAGCTTACTCAGCTTTAGAGAGAAAAAGACAGCGAGACAGGCTGAGTTGAGACCAAGACTCTAGCTGTATGGATCCCACTCCAAGCTCTTTCAACTCACCCTGTCTCTCATTATTCAAAAGACACCAGCATTTCTCAAGTTCTTGAAAGGGCTTGGGAAGTTAGTTCTCCAGGGCATTTAAAAAATTTCTCCTTCAAATTGTGTTTGCCCTGTTAGTGAAGTAGGGATTAGCACAGAGCTGAATTTAGTAGAGGTTATACTGTCAGTGAAAAGTAAGATCCAAAGTGTATTAAACTTGCTCTCTGTTGTCAGAAATCATTTCCCGTGTTCTAGAAAGCTACCTCAAATTGGACAGCTCACCTCTAGGACCACATATGCCTTCCATAAGGTCTAGCTATCCATCAATTTAGCAGAACTTCCCAACTCTAGGACTGAGAATGAATTTCCCTGGATGTAGGGCAGCCTGTGTTTCTGCCTTACCCTGCTGTGCTCATTTTAAAGTTTCATATCCTCTTTCCAATTTGGCCTGATTCTCTGATGAAAAGACAAAGCAAAAACTCAGAGAAGCAAACTGTGCACTTTAGCAATGGGTTTCCTGTCTCAGTCCCCAATAACCCTCGAGTCACATGCTTAGACAGGAACATTCCTCCCCGCCCCAACCCACAGCAAGCTCCCTCTTCTCTCAACAAGGTATTGCATTTCCAGTTCTTACACTTGTCCTGGCACAGATTATAAGCTGCCTCATGCTGCTTCCTGGTTTGCATGGGTGCTAGGCTCCGTGGCCTCTGGGTTCACACAGACCTGGGTTCTAGTCCTAAATCTGCAAACAGTTGGTCATGTAGATTTGGAAAGTTACTTAACTTTTCTGAACCTTGCTTCCCAATTAGATGAGGACAGTCATAGTCCTTATATCATATGGTTGTAAAGATGACATAGTGCTAGCAGGTGCCTAACATAGTCTCCAATATTCAATAAGATTCCATAAAAATATCTGTTCAATATTATTAATATTATACTCCAGAAGGCAGAGCCTTAAACCTATACTTTTTCCACACTGCATATAGCAGGTGCTTTGTAAATATCTCTGATTGATTCTGATCTAGTCTCCATTTGGCAGTAGGTTCATTATAAGAAACATTCTAAGTATCACGTAAGAACAGTCTCTATCCCAAGCTCTCTTTTCCCCAGATTCTTTCTGCCGTTAATTACTTTAGTAGTGAGGCCTATCCTGTCCTGCCACTGTTCACACCTGTCAGCTTGCATCTCAGATAAAGTTCTCATTTGACAGACTCTAAGAACTTGCTGTCCAGGCCAAAAAAACAAAACAAAACAAAACAAAACAAAACACCAAAACCCTGCGTGATGACGAACCCAACACAAACCTCAGGTAACCAGTCAGCATGTCAGCAAAGAGAGGGGCAAAGGACTTCTGACAAAATCCTGCCGCCCAAAAAGAAACAGGGCAACAACAAAAGAGGTAGAAAGCAAGGAAGCAGGGGATTAGGATGCGCCTCGAATATTCTTGCTTATCAAGATCCTTAAAACTGATCACAGTTTTTGTATATAAAGTATTTCTAAAGCGACTTGAATATGGCTAAACTCCTCTTCTACTGGGAATACAAATTAACACTTGGAGCTGAATTTATAACAGAAATTATGTCAGATGCTCCTTTAACCAAGAGCACGTACATAACATTGACATTGCTAATGAATGATACTTATTATCCATAGGATTTATAAATGATGACAGATAAGTTTCCAACTTTTTTTTTTTTTTTTAATAAGACCACAGGAAATTTCTACCTGGCGTGGCTTATGATTCCTGGCACATTGTAAAGAGTTAATACATCTCCTCCCAGCTTCCCTAAATGCTGAAGATATCCTAGCAGATTCCTGCTGAGAAGAAAGGAACCATCTTTTCTCTTATCCCTACTGCAGATTGTTACTTTATTCCTTGAATTTGAATTTAAGGACCCAGAAGGGGAAAAAAAAGCATCTGCTGAAATGAATTTATTATGCTACAACCTCAGAACAAAACTTCCACAATTGTAGATGAGGACAGAGTTCATGCAATGTGGTGGCAAAAACACAGCAGTTCCTGGAATGGCAGTTGGGCTCCCTGGCTTGAGTCCTTGACCGCTTACCTTGGGCAGGTCATTCCCTCCTCCACGGGCTTTCGGTCTCGTCAGGTGTCTAATGATTTCAATGGGCTCTTCCACATCCGAGATCCCAGGAGGCTACTGGGAATGTGAGGATTAGTTGGAGAAGCTGCCCAAATCTCTGCATGTGGGGCCCAGAGCAGTAGAAAGAGAATGTGATAAGAGGTATGAAAACCCTTGGAGAAAAAGTAAAAGTGTTGAATGACACACACACTCCGATTTGCCATGGCATGTCCCCAAAATATGGGTGCCTGACATGCTCCTGAGAGTTCAGTGCTGGCCCAGACGCCCCACTGCCGAGCTGACAGGAAGCAGAGAAGGCCATTGCTTTTCTGTTTGGGGACCTTGGCTGGAACAGAAGGAAAGAGAGGACTGGAGTCAGCTTCAGAAGCCAGTGAAATGGCAATGAACCCTGGAGGCTGATCCTCTCCAGCCCGGTGTTGCCAAGGAGGACGATCCACTCCATCAGACCTAGGCCAAGCTCTGGCTCACACACACGGGCAAAAATAGAAAGGGGCTGGGAGAAGAAATGTGTTTACTTTGGTGATTTCCCCTTATGCGCCTCTTAACAGTGTTATAATCTCTGCACAAACAGGCAGTCATGGCCCACAGTCCGCCTCCATTGATGAAGCCCTCCTCAATAATTCCCGTATAGTCCTAAAGCTTTCTTAAGGTCTCCTGGTCACTCTCTGGGAAGCTGGAAAGCGAATTTAGGAGGCAGCATGATGGGGTGGAAAGAGGTCTGTCAGTGACTATGAAAAATCTTCCTGAGGCACTTGAATTAGACAGAATCTAAAAATCTGTTTACTGGCTGGGCACGGTGGCTCACACTACTCTGGGAGATTGAGGTGGGTGGATTGCTTGAGCTCAGAAGTTCGAGACCAGCCTGAGCAAGAGCAAGACTGCATTCTTACTAAAAATAAGAAAACTGAGGCAAGAGGATCACTTGAGCCCAAAAGTTTGAGGTTGCTGTGAGCTATCATGAAGCCATGGCACTCTACCCAGGGTGACAGAATAAGATTCTGTACATTTTTAAAGCATGTATTGGTGTCTCTCAACCAGGGGCTGTTCGCCACCCTGGGGTGAATTTGGCAATACCTGGAGACAATTTTGGTTGTTATTACTGGGGGGGTGCTATTGGCATCTACTTGATAGAGGACAGGGATGGTGGTAAACATCCAGGGATGCATGGAAGAGCCGCCCACAACAAGCAGCTATCTGGTCCCACATGCTAACCGTGCTGAGGTTGAGAAACCTTTGGTTTATACTGAAGTGAAAGAGGAAAAAAAGGGATGGAAAGAAAGGAAAAGCAGGGGTTGAGGGCCTGTTTCTAGATCATGAGGTTTGCGTCAGTTATGTGTTTTCCAGCTTTTCTTCCTACGACCAATACCCTTTTATTTTTCCTTGGAATTACAAGGCGTGTTTGAGCAGCTTTTTCACAAGAACATCTTCCTTATCCTTAAAATGCCAAGTCCTGATCCAGTACAAAGAGCTCCACTATAAGACATGGCACAGATATAAATATAAGCAGTTATGAAACAAGCAGAACTGCAAGGTGGGTGGTGGGGGCGCATGGAGGGACAAAACATATGCCCGTAACTCCACTTCTGTGAGTCAGTGTTTCTGCAGTAACAACACAGAACAACAACGGTGGGGTGAGCTGTACCCATAGCAGGCAGAACCGATTTGGGACACAAACGTCAGGAGAAACTAAGTCTGCAGCGGCAGATTCAAAGGCAAATGAAAGAGTTAAGCAATCAGCGCATGTCATTCTTGTATCATTCCACTTTAAGCCATCGAGCAGTTATTACAAATAGTTACCTGTGGTTTCCAGTGGGGGAGGCAACAACACTCCGGTCAAGAGGTTTTGGAGAAACAGGTGCAATGCAGACATGGTTAAACAATTTATTTACTGTAAACATTAGACTTTGCTCAGCAAAACAACTGAAGCTGCCCCTCAAATCCCTGCCTACAACACCCCGTTTGAGCAAATAAGAGGAGCGGGGGAGAGTCCATGTTCACAGATGAGAGGTCCAAGATACTCAAGAGCCTCAAGTCCAAGGGTGCAGGAAGGAATATCTCCTTCAGATACAAGCAGCAATATATTACCCCTAATACTTCACCAGTGAGGTAGATACATGGAAAAGACATCACAACACAGCAGACCCAGGTCCTCAAAGACTAAAACTCTTTAGACATAAATTTACAAGTTCTGTGCAAAGAGGAACTGAACTGTACAAGAAACAAATAGTCACTCAAATACGTTTTCTGGGTTTCTTTTTACAGCTTAAAAAAATAAAAAAAAAAAGGCAGAAGGATGCTTTTCCTCCTGCATCTCTCTATATAATTTTATTCTAAATTTATTACACTCAAGTTAAATAGTCTATTTAGTGTTCTGTTGGGTTGGGGGATCTTAGAATGTAGAAAAACTGCTTTATGGAAGTGAGTCATTTGTGCTACAGTTTCTCCCTTGTGAATCAATGCTATCATTAGGCACGGTACCTTGACAGTTCACAAAGTCGCCTGTGCCTGGGGCCTCCTCACACAGCAGTTCACTTTCTTTCTCCTGTTCCAGGTGATAGGCACTCTGCTCCCCTGAGTAGTCACTTTTGCCATTGCTGTTGTTGGAGTAGCCATTCCCATAGGCCTTCAAAGAAGACCTGCGTAGGCACAGAAGCTCCTGGAAGGCAATCCTGAAATCTGGGCTCCGGCAGTAGATAAGGGGATTGAAAGCAGAATTGACATAGCCCACCCAGTTCAGGAGGATGTAAACTTCCTTGGGGATGAGGTTATCCTGGATCACATGCACAATGTTGACGATGAAGAAGGGCAGCCAGCAGAGGGTGAAAGTGCCCATGATGATGCCTAATGTCTTGAGAGCTTTGTGTTCCTTCAAGCAGAACTTGGAGCTCCTGCGGAGTCCATGCCCACTCCGCCCATCCTGCTCAACCTGGCTGAGGTTCTGCGCATGGAAGCGGCCCTCAGATCTGTCAATCTTCTGGAGCTGCCTTTTGGCCACCCGGAAGACCCTGGAGTAGACAAAGACCATGATTACCAGAGGCACGTAGAAGGACACAATGGAAGAGGCAATGGCATAGGCTTGGTTCGTAAAGAAGTCACAGCAGGTCTCCTTGGCATAGCAGTTGATGGCCTCCTGGTGGGTGGCCCGGTACCAGTGCATCTGGATGGGCAGGAAGGAGGTAAGGCCTGACACAATCCACACCATCAGAATGACCACCCGGGCCTTATTCTTGGTCAGCAGGCTCTGGTACTTGAAGGGTGATGTGATGGCAAAGTAGCGATCCACTGCGATCACGCACAGGGTCTCAATGCTGGCCGTGACGCACAGGACATCAATGGAAGTCCAAAACTCGCACCAGAAGTTGCCAAAAGTCCACATTTTCATGATGATATGGCAGGCCCCAAAGGGGACCACAGCCAGGCCCATGACCAGGTCAGCACAGGCCAGAGAAGTGATGAAGTAATTGGTGACCGTCTGCAGACGCTCAAACCTGGCAATGGCAGTGATGACCAGCACATTACCAAACACGATGGCCAGGACGATGAGTGACATGACGATACCCATGCCCACCACCCAAGCCTCGTTCCGTTCCTGTGTTACATCTTGGTCCGGCGCGTGGCTTCCGTTGGGCGCCAGCAAGAAGACGGTGTCATTCCCGGGCTGCCCCATGGCGCGCTGGCTGGCAGGTGAGCGCACTGGCTGCCGGCGCCTCAGCGGGCAGACCTCCGGCGGGGCGCTGCGGGCCGCGAGCGGACGCCTGGAATCCTCATTCAGCCGCAGGGGAGAGGTGCGGAGGGGGCGCGTTCTGCACTCTCAGTTTGCGGGGTGCTCTGGGCTCGCTGTGCCCGCCGGTTCCAGCCTGCACTCTGGAGAAGCCGCCTTGGAGTGCGCTCTGCCCGTTATGTGCACAGGACTTTAGCGGACCTGCCTTCGCGACCACGTAGAGAAACTTTCGTCCAATGCGGCGCCGGGAGCCCCGAAGGGGCGTGGCACTCCTCCCTTTCCCTCCCCTCCCCTGGCCCGCCCCGCTCCTGGGGCTGACCCGGGCGGGGCCCGGCTGCTCCCTGGCTGGCGGGCCACCACCTCCTCCCAGCTACCCCGGCTGGCCCCAGAGGGCTAAAGCCGGGGCGGGCGAGCTTACCAGTCCGCCTGGGAGATTTTGGCTCTGTGAGTGCCAAATCAGGTATGTCTGCCCCGGGAGCCTGTGTGGCCTGAGGTTTCAGGGCAGAGCACAGCGCACGTACGCTCCCCTACATTCGGAAAGGGAGAGGAGAGTGCCCACCGGGACGCGTACATACAGGCACAAATGCACCCCGGCAGACATGCTCAGACTTATACGCAACCACAGCCACCGAGACACACCCGCCAGGCGCACGGACGTGCACACTCCGCGCGCTCGCGCAGAACCCGACAGGCGCAAAGTCACCCCTGTCCAACACAGAGGCGCGGCCAGAAACACAGAGGCACGGTGACACACTCAGAAAGAAGTAAACACATACAGACATTAACTCGGAGGTATGCCGAGAGACCTAACAAATCCGCTTCACCCAAGCACTCCTAAACGCCGGTGGCGGCCCAGCTCCTGGGAACCCAGTATGTTCCTTTTGAAATATTTGGCAAGATCACAGGAGGTGACTTCAACAGCTGCCGATTTCCTCAGCACGCTCACTGTCAAGTACTTTTGGTGCCCTCCTTGGGAATTTGCAGGCATGGAGAAATAATTTTACCCTTTGGATTTCATTGGGAGCTGGGGTATGCATGTAGGTGTTTTGGGATTGGGGGTGGGGAAGAAAGTTGTATGCTTTTGTTTTTAATTCTTTGGAATGTAGTATCATTCATTATCTGCTGGACTGGATATGCATTGAAAATGGGATAATTTTCCTTCTAAGTACAATTTCTTTAGTAACCCTGTTGCAACTAAAATAAAAAATCCTTTCATCTGCTGGAGTTCGTTAATCTATTGCATTGAACCGTGTGAAATTGCCACTGATTGGTGTTTATGAATCGCAAACATGGCAATTTCATACGGTTCAGGTTATTAAGAATGAGAACATTAAGAACATTTTGAAACTATAGAAAGCAAAAGATAATTCTTTCTTAAAAAAAAAAAAGTAGAAGACCGAGCCTTAAAACTAAGGTCTTTGTTCATAAAATACTATCCTTTGCATCTGGCATATGACTTTACTGCTAAGAAGAAATTCATTATTAGGGTATGATTTCTCAAGTATTAGTGGTGTCTTTGAAAAGCTGAAAGCATTTCATACAGAGTAGCTAAACATACTTTGTCGATTACATAATAACATAACAATGGCTAACATTTAGGGAACATTCTGCTATGTACTTTTCATGCATTATTCTATTTAATCCTTCCCACAGTCCCATGGGGGGGGAGCTATTTTTAGATTAATTCACAAATGGGGCTCAAAGAGGAAAACAGCTTGTCCAGTGGCAAAGGACAGGCAGGGCCAGAAGCTGGATTTGAACCCAAGGCTGCCTGATGGTAGGACCCATATTTAATTTTTTTCAATGTACTGCATCATTACATGCAGAAAGGAGCAGAAGTTAGAGAAGAACCACTACAACTGGAATTGTAAAAGCCAGGTTCCTGGCTCACCTGACTTGAAGCTTTCTAGTTTACTTTTTGTAGGGAAATCATAATGATTTCCATAAAAAAATCTATCTCTAAAGGAGGAATAAAGTCACTTCCAATGGTGTGAGTGAGAATCAAATGATATAATAATAAATGTGAAAGTGCTTTTTCATATGTAAATGTCACACCAATATGCGTTGTAAATTAAGTTTATATAAAATACATAGTAATTTAGAATATATTGTTAGTCTTCTCTACTAGGACAATAAAATACTTTAGGACAAAAGTAATTTGGATGTTTACTCTAGAAGAAAAGCTTAGAAACACTATTTAACCTACACATACCCTTTGACTTCCTTCAATAGCAGAAACCGTCTTTTTGAAGACAGTTGCCTTATAAAACAAAACAAATATTTCCCATAAAAGCTACAAATGTTAACTAATCTATTATGTTCACATAGTTTTCAAAATATACCCACCCCATATTTGTGCTTTCCAAAATTGGCTCTAGTATGATGAATTTTAGGAATAGGCTGTGTCTGTTATGCAACATTTCTTTAAATACACATCTACAATGAGCTGTGGAACTAAACCATTTACAACCTCCTTCCTATTTGTGAAGCTATGGAATAAATAAGCATATTGTTTAACCTTCCCATAACAAAAAAAAAAAAAAAAAAAAAAAGAACAGAGAAAACCCATGTAGGACAAATATTAACTGAGGATTTATTTAGATATATACACAAATCCCTTAAAAGTTGAACTTAATATTTTGGAAAACATTTTTTTAAAAACCCACAAACAACTAACTCAAGAAAGAAAAGCTGCTTATGTCAATCAAGAAGTTGTAGGCCTTTGCCCACCAGCTTTGATACCTGGGCACTGCTGTATCATCACAGTGGTTTCAAGATGTTGACTTCTCACCACCAGCCTTTTCTTCTGACCTCATTTTAGAATTATAGGGTTAGAGAAAGTTAGGCTGGGAAAGGGTATATACGAAAGAATTTAGTATATTGCTCCCAGTTTGCAAATGAGGAAACTGAAGTGAAAAAAATGGGACGTGTTCACCTAAGACAGTAGGGAAAATTAGGAGTCCAGATCTGTCTCCTGGCCTTACAAGTTTTTGTTACCCAACACTATTATTTCATTATCAGGCAGTGTAATGCAAGTAGTGCTTCTCGCTGTGTTTCTGACCTTAGGGAGTTAACGCTTGAGTTGAACTGGGAAGTTCTTAGTAGACTAAATGCACCTTTATCTGATGTAAGAAAAACCAGGCTCTTTATAATGTCTAATTACATATTTTGTCAATCCCTTAAGACACTGATTTGTCATTTTCTACCTGCCAAACCGGAAAAAAATGCCACATTTGGATTTACCTAATGAAGGTTTACATAGGAGAAAAGCTCCATGGTGCCAGAGGTTCCCCTTGCACCAACAGCTGGACAGGTTAGGAGAATCTTATCTTGGGTGGTGGCTTAGACAAGAGTCCTTTCACTTTTACGATCGCCAGCCTGTGAAACATCCACAGATTTTTTCTAAATAATGGCTTGAAATGCTTGTCATTAATATTTCTGTATGACATTATCTCATTAAACTTAAATGAACTGAAAGAGATCGAAAGCATGCATTTAGTATGTTGTCCTGAAAAAGAGATAGCTTACTGTTACTTTATTTTTGAAGTGAATGCATAGTTATCTTTTCAGTAGCATGAAAGTACCCTTGGAACATAGATGAGTAACTTGTTTTTAATTTGAATTGATTTGAAAAATAATTTAAAAAAGAACTGTTTCCTTAGAAAGAAGAATGATTCTGAAAATCACCATTACGAGATGCCCGTGGATTTTGAATGAAGCATCTCACAGTAGTCAGCTCCTTACACAATGCACTCATTAAAACTCTCAGAGAGCCATCTTTAGTGAAGGGGACCTCACCAGCCCCTTTTGTAGATGTATATTTCTCTGACTGTCCAGATAGTGACCTGGAATCTATCTTCCTACTCCTACCTAGGGATCTTAAGTCTGCCCCCTTGAGGCCACTCAAAACAAGTCCCCTTTCTCTTCAGGGACTGTCCTTGAGTTTCCAGGGAGAATCCCTTCAAGTTCTCCTGAGCTTTCTCCTCTTCTGGTTAAATATTTCTTGTTCTCTCAGGGTTAGCGTCCCCTGTACCATCACAAGAAACCTCTTTTATTCATGCTTGGGTTTGTTGATGTCTAAACTTAACATCAATGCCTGGAAAGATCCTAGAACAAGTCATCAAACAATCCATTTTCAATCACCTTGGCAACCATAAAGTAGAGCAGAGCAACCAGCAAAGCTTTCCAAACAACTGATTATACCAGATGAATTTAATTTCCTGCTATGCTAGAGTTTTATGAGACATGCTAATAAATTCTCCACATCTTACAGGCACGGAGCAAAGGGAGATGACATTAAATTAAAGCAGGGGAGACTTTACAAAGGACTGCTTGGCCTGAAAGGAATCAGTTATTCAAAGGTGCTAACCTCTCCCAGCTTTTCCCAATTGGGATAGTGTAAGAGAATTAAACCCTACAGAAAATTATTTGAGTGACTATTCTTATTAGTTCTTCCAAGGATAGGGCATAGGCTCTTCCCTTCCTGGGAAAGTAAGAGAGAAATTAAGTCATGGCACACAGTGCAATGGCTGCCTTAGGGAACAGAGATTAATTCTCTTGCTGCGTCTGAGAGGGATTGCGTGGAGTCCCATTCAGATGTAGGAAAGAACAGTGTGTGATGATAAATACATGTGATGCAATATATGTGTGCGATGGAAGCAGTGTGGTGCAGAGGAGTGCGGATAAATGGGGGATTAGGAGAACCTGGTTCTAGTCCCAGAATCCCGCTCATGTCCTGGGTAACTTCAAACAACTCACATTCTTGGGACCCCAGCCTTCATCTATGAAATGGGAAGTTGGGCTTGGTGCCATCCAAATGGCCTCTCTACTCTAAAATGAACAAACCTGTAGTGGGAAGGAAGTGCCTTGAGGGCCATTGAGGAGATGAGTTCCTGACTCTGAAGAGCTACTGTGCATTTAGCGAGCAGAAATTGCCAATATCGTATAAAAACAATTTGAGTATGAGTGAGTTTTTGGTGATTCACATTTCATCATCATGATTTCTGCTGTTCTCAGTAGTAGTAATGCTATGATTTTCTAAATTATTGACTCGCTTTTGAAACTCTAATACATTTATTTTTAAAGAAAATTTTATATCACTGTCATTACCACATGTGGAAAACTGGTGTCATTTGCCATAAATAGAAAGCAACCATGAAAACAAAACAATGTGAGTAAATTCAGGCTAGATTTTGTTGCTTGCCAAAATTCTGAGCCTGGGGCTTTCTCTCTTTTTATTGCAAAGGAAGACTAGTAAGTGCGAGGGAAATAGTAATGGCATCCTAGCACCAAATGGGACTTTCTTCATCCATTTTAAAAGTACGAAAGAAAAATGAGGAGGGAATAACTCCTAAGTAGTTATTTAATGTACTGTTACTGAATTATTTAAAATAATTTCTTACTACACCTACAGGTGTCTCACCCTCAGCCTTGAACTTGTGGTATGCACTGCAGTGATAGAGAGAGCATAGGATTTAGAGCTGAATGGATCTGGATTCCAGTCATGACTCTGCCCTTAACCAGCCATATGCTTCAGTGAACATGCTTCAGCCTTCTAGGCCTCAGAGGATACAAGTGTAAAATGAGGGTAAAATGCCTTGGATGATTGTCGATGGAATAGAAGGAATATATGAAAGACTAGGTTCGGAAAAAGAAGGGTAGAGAGCCAACAGGCACAAACAAATCAGCATAACTCAGATTGGCTGGGGGTGAGTTAGGGGAGCCTTTGCCAAACAGGGTACAAGGTAAGCAGAGGTCTGAGTGTGGCTGCAGGATGGGAAGGAGTGATGACTTCAGATATGACCGTATTGAATTTGAGGTTTTGGTTGGGCATCAATATGGAAGCTAAAAATACCGTAATGATTAGACAATAAATAGATTTGGAATGATGGGTGGTCATCATTATGGCAGGAGCATTTTCTGAATAGCAGCGCCCTCACCTCATGTTTCGGATTGTTAAGTGAAACAATGCATTTGAGGAACTTAGCATCGTGTTTTGAAAAAGTGATTATTATTGTCATCATCCTCACCATCATCATCATCATTATCATAATCTTGGATTTTCTAGGACAGCTTCAATTTCTGGGAATCATATTAGTTCATTTAAGGGTAGTCTTTCAAATGAATAAATAAATTGATCCAACAGGGAAAAAAATCCTATGTATATACCAAAATCCTGACAGTGGCAACCTTTGGCGTGGATTTGGAGCAGTATCTTTATGTTAGATTCTCTAGCAGCTGCCTTAGAGATGAAGGTCTGTATAGAACTGATTGAGGAAGGAAAGATTCCCAAAGAAACTGGTTGGGAAGTAGGGGAAGTAGCACAGAGAGGGAAAGAAACAAAGAACTCCAAACTCCAGTTTCTGGCACATCATAGTCAATTGGTGGTTGCTAAGGGGTCTAAAAGATGGTAAGTATGGATTTTGTTTATTATGGTGTATTATCTACTGGACGCTGGGCCTGGCACCATACATACAATACTCTCTTCTTTTATTCTAATTTTGTACAATCTTAGGAGATTGGCACAGATATTTCCATTTTATAGATGAGAAAACTGAGGTTTAAAGAAAGCATGCAGTCTCTTCCAGGTTCCCCAGTAGATAAAAGGAGGAGAGAGCTTCAAACCCTGGTCTGTAGGAACAAGCCTCACTCTGCACCACCAGGGCAGGATTCAGGTGCAACGAGCAGGCTGGAGAAGAGGGCGAGTGTTCAGGCTGCTGAGAAGGAAGTGAGTGCTCTACTGTCAGGGTCTTGCGACTGAGTTATGCCAGACTACTAGAGCAAAGAGGCAGCGTTTTCTAACCACTTGTGGGAAAAAGGCCAAATGGCCAAGTACCCTGGTCATGATCTCTAAAAAGAGAGGGAGGATGTTAGATCTTGGGAGTCATTGGCCACAAGCCTCTGTGCTTCACCTGTGCCCTCCTTCCACTCACAGCTTTACCCAGCAACTTCATTTTCTTCTTCCCTTGTCTCTTGCAGTAGTCCTCACCCTTAGTACCCACACACTCACGCACACACGAACTCACACGTGCTCACTTTCCTTCTAGAAGACTTACTGACTGTGTGGCTGGGTTAGATGCCTCTCCCATAGCTTTGATTGCCCCAGCTTGCCCCGCAGTACCGTTCATCTCATATTATTATTGTTATTCCCCAGTCCGCTTGCTAATACAACTTTATCTTTGTAACCCCAACACCCCAACACAGGGTCCAGAATACAGAAAGCAAGTATACTATATATGTATGCGCAATGCAAACACACACACTTCTGAAAATGTATCACATGAGGGGCTAGGGACATAAAGAAATGGAAAAGGAGAGGGAGCTTGCCTTTATGAAATGCCCAGGCCAGTAGTGGGGATTAGAACAGAAACTTTACTTCCATGTAATATAGTAAATGCTATGATAGGGTTAGGAACTTGATTTTATGGGTGACTGAGGACTAATTTAGTACCCCACCTCCCACATAAACACTGGGGAGGAGCCATGGGGAAGCCTTCCAAGAATAGCAGGTGAGCTTTGAATAACATGGAATCATCAGCCAAGAGACTAATGGGATTGCTAAAAAGAAAATAAATTGGCACGGGTTTTTGGAGAGCAATTTGGCAAAAATTAGTAAAATGTAAACTGCATATATGTCTTTTCACCTGGAAATTCCATTGCTAGAAATCTGTGCCTTAAATGTCAGGTGTATATGTAAAGACTGTTTCAATTTTGTTTGCAATAAAGAAAGATTGAGAAAAACAAATTGCCCAGAAAAAGAAAATGGCTGAATAAATGAGAAGAAACCCACATATTGTGATGTGTAGTTACTAAAAAAGAATTAAATTGATCTAAATGCACTGACTCAGGAAGTTGTCCTTGCTTTATCATTAAAATAAAAAAGCAAGTTGCATACAAGACTCCATAAAACGATTCCACTTTTATATTAAAAAAAATATGTCTGAGAGTTTGGAGGTACCACTGAGTCACCACTTCTACATCCTGCTGTAAGTTCTCAGAGGCATTGTTAGCAATTCCATGTGGTGAGGCAAAGAAAAGAAGGATAGTTATGATATGACAGTGTGTGTGATAAAGGCTATAAAAGAGGGACAAAATAGAGATTTGCCCTCAACAGAGGGCTAGTCTTGCCAGTTACGATAGGGAAAATGAAGAGGCATCATAAAACTTTTCATTCAGTTGCTGGCTGTTAGGCTGGACTTGAAGCAGGCACGTGATTTTGGTAGTCAGGCTTGGAAGGATGGATGGATGCCCAGGAGAAGAACCAGTGTGAAGTGAGGCATAGAAGTGGGAAGCTCTGAAGCAGCTCTGAAGCTTGAGAAACAGCAAGTACTCTGGGACCGTTAGGGCACCAGGAACATAAGAAGAGGAACGTTAAGATGTGAATTGGGCTGTATATTTTCAGAGCCCTTGAATGCTGAGACGAGGAGTTGAGGCTTAGGAGAAGTCATGGAAGAAAGTGGAATAGGCCACTGGAAAGCTGCAATCTGGAAAAAAGTCAACAGCTAGATAAATAAGGCTATTTCACAGAGCTGTGCTCAGCAGCCCTGTGCCAAAGGAGATGAGGAAAGAAGCAAATTTGGCAAGGGGAGTGTCGTGGTGCTGCTCCTGTGGGCCTGTGCTGCATGCCAGGTCCTTGTTCCCTCATTAATACAGTGGAATTTTACTCCTGTTCTGCCTGTTCCCAGAATGGTGATGAGAATCAAATGAACAAATGTATGTGTGACTTTGGGGCTGACTGCCGGAGAAGCGCTGCCTTCCTATGGGGGATTGTGATTATTACAATGAGAAAATATAGGACAGATCTCAAGCAAAGGCAGCCGTCAGGGGATAGAAGGAAGGGGTGTGTGACAAGCTGTGGGAGCATATGGAGTGGTCATCTGGGCAGTGAGGAATGAAAAGAAGAGAGTGGATTAACATGCAAAATCCAGAAACAGCAAGAAGAAATCTTTTTTTAGTCTCTACACTGGCACAATTTAATGCATTATAAAAACTTAGCATTATAGGCAGACGCTGATAGACCTTGTAAGTGTTTCATCAAAAGTTAAAATGCATGTGCCTAGTGATTTAGCAATCTCACTGCTAGGAACTTCTTTTGTGGACGTGTGCACACAGATTCAGAAAGGATGCTCATTGTAGTATTGTTCAGCATAACAACAACAAAAATAACATTTGTCAAAGGATAATGGCGAAATAAGTTAACATATTTCCATACTATGGATTATTACACAAACATGGGTGTTTATTGCAGCTGTATTCATACTTGCCAAAACTTGGAAGCAATTGGGAAGCCTGCTTCAGCAGGAGAATGGATAAATAAATGATGGCCTATCCAGACAATGGTATATATTCAAGGCTAAAAAGAAATGAGCAATGAAGCCATGAAAAGACATGGAGGTGCTTTAAGTGCATATTATTAAGTGAGAGAAAGCAGTATGAAAGGGCTGCATAAGGTATGATTCCAACTACAGTCATGTGCCACATTATGATGCATTTTGTTCTGTTTTGAGACAGAGTCTCACTCTATCACCCTGGGTAGAGTGCCGTGGCATCATCATATCTCACAGCAACCTCACACTCCTGTGCTCAATTGATCCTCCTGCCTCAGCCTCCCTAGGACCTGAGACTACAGGTAAGCCCCACTCTGCCAGCTAGTTTTTCTATTTTTAGTAGAGAAAGGGTCTCACTCTTGCTCAGGCTGGTCTCAAACTTCTGAACTCAAACCACCCACCTGCCTTGGCTTCCCTGAGTGCTGGGATTACAGGCCTGAGCCACCAAGCCCTGCCATTATGATGATTTAGTCAACAAATGTGACAGTAGTCCTATAAAATAATGGAGCTGAAAAATTCCTATCCCCCAGAGACTCTGCAGTCATCACAACATTGTAGCACAATGCATTACTCATGTGTGTGGTGACGCTGGTGCAAATAAGCATTTTATGCTGTACGACAGTATAAAAGTATGCCACACACAATTATGTACAGTGCATACATAATGGTAATTATTGATTATTAATATATTAATTTAGTATATTATAGTTTTAATCATTATTGTAGATACAGTGCACTCCTTCTATTTATTAAAACAACTGTAAACGTACTACACTGTACACAGGGTGCTGTTATGCCAACAGCAACCTCATCCATCTTGCGTTTACTGCGTCCATTGTCTCATTTTCTCCCGCGCTTGATCTGATCTCACATTATTCTGTTCATCATAGCTCCTAAAGCCTACAAAATCCGTGGCTAATGTTGCCAATAAGAAGCCACACTGAGTGAGTGACCTGGAAACAAAATCAAAGGTGATTAAGGACCACCAAGGCAGAAAAATCAGTGATGGTTACTCCTCGCCAGGCAGGCACAGCCCATTCCACCACGGCTATGATCTTGAAGAACAAGAAAAGTGATAGGACCTGTTAAAGGATCAGCTTCACTGAAGACAACGAGACTAACAAAGATTCGAGAAGGGCCTATATCAGGTACGGAGAAGCTTCTAAATGACCTGGCCTGAACACCAGACACAGAAGTATATTCCTTTCAGGACCATGGCATCGCTGCCAAAGTAAAAAGTTTGTGTGCAATGTTGAAAGAAAAGATTGGATTTGCCTATGATGTTGAATTTATTTCTAGATCTGGGTGGTTTAAATATTCAAGAATTGTTATTTATTACCTAATGTGAAAGTACGTGAGTCTGTGAGCACTGATAGGAAAGCAGCTGATGAATTTCTGGAAACTCTAGATAAGATGATTGCAGAGCAAAATTACTTACCAGAGCAAATCTGAAATATGAACGAAACCTTATTCTGGAAACAAATGCCGAAAAAGACTTTCTTTTTTATTTACTTATTTATTTTTTATTAATTCATAGCTGTGTATGTTAACACAATCACGGGGTACAATGTGCTGGTTTTATATACAATTTGAAATATTTTCATCAAACTGGTTAACATAGTCTTCATGGCATTTTCTTAGTTATTGTGTTAAGACATTTATGTTCTGCATTTAGTAAGTTTCACCTGTACCCTTCTAAGATACACTGTAGGTGTGGTGCCCCCAATTACCCTCCCTTCACCCATTCTCCCCCCTTCCTCCCACTCCCCTCCCTTGCCTCTTTCCCCATGTTCTTGTGCTATAATTGGGTTATAGCCTTCATATGAAAGCTATAAATTAGTTTCACAGTACGGCTGAGTACATTGGATACTTTTTCTTCCATTCTTGAGATACTTTGCTAAGAAGAATATGTAAACATGAAAGAGGAAAAGTCTCTATCTTTCTTTAAGGCTGCATAGTATTCCATGGTTTACATACACCACAATTTATTAATCCATTTGTGGGTTGATGGGCATTTGGGCTTCTTCCTTGACTTAGCAATTATAAATTGGGCTGCAATGAACATTCTGGTACAAATATTTTTGTTGTAATGTGATTTTTGGTCTTCTGGGTATATACCTAGTGGAGGAATTATAGGATAGAATGGCAGGTCTATTTTTAGATCTCTAAGTATTCTCCAAACATCTTTCCAAAAGGAACGTATTAGTGTGCATTCCCACCAGCAATGTAGAAGTGTTCCTTTTTCTCCACATACAAGCCAACATTTCTGATTTTGGGATTTTGAGATGTGGGCTAATCTTATTGGAGTTAGATGATATCTCAAGGTAGTTTTGATTTGCATTTCTCTGATGATTAAGGATGAGCATTTTTCATAGGCCATGTGGCTGTCTTCTTCAGAGAAGTTTCTCTTCAAGTCTCTTGCCCACCCTGAGAAGGGATCACTTGTTCTTTTCTTGCTAATAAGTTTGAGTTCGCTGTGGATTCTGGTTATTAAACCTTTGTAGGAGGCATAATCTGCAAATATCTTCTCCTATTCTGAGGGCTGTCTGCTTGCTTTACTTACTGTATTCTTGGCTATGCAGAAGCTTTTTAGTTTGATCAGGTCCCAGTAGTGTATTTTTAATGCTGCTTCAATTACCCAGGGGGTCCTCCTCATAAAATATTTGCCCAGGCCTATTCCTTCAAGAGTTTTCCCTGCACTTTCTTCTAGTATTTTGATAGTTTCATGTCTTAAGTTTAAATCTTTAATCCAGTGAGAGTCTATCTTAGTTAATAGTAAGAGGTGTGGGTCCAGTTTCCGTCTTCTACAGGTTGCCAGCCAGTTCACCCAGAACCATTTGTTAAATAGGGACTCTTTTCCCCACTGAATGTTTTTAATTGGCTTGTCAAAGATCAAATAATGTTAAATAGCTGGGTTCATCTCTTGGTTCTCTATTCTGTTCCATACATCTACCTCTCTGTTTTTGTGCCAGTACTACCTCTCTGTTTTGATCACTTTTGATTTATAGTATAGCCTAAGGTCTGGTTGCATGATTCCTTCTGCTTTGTTTTTATTTCTGAGTAATGTCTTGGCTATTCGAGGTTTTTTTCTGATTCCGTATAAAATGAAGTATTATTTTTTTGAGATCTTTAAAGTATGAGAGTGGAGCTTTAATAGGCATTGCATAAAAATTGCATATTGCTTTGGTTAGTATGGACATTTTAACAAGGTTGATTCTTCTCAGCCATGAGCATGGTATGTTTTTCCATTTGTTGACATGTTCAGGTATTTCTTTTCTTAGAGTTTCATAATTCTCTTTATAGAGATCTTTCATGGCCTTTGTTAGGTAAACTCCCAAATATTTCATCTTCTTTGGCACTACTGTGAACAAAACAGAGTCCTTGGCTGTTTTTTCAACTTGACTATTGTTGATATATATAAAGGTTACGGATTTATGAGTGTTGATTTTGTAACCTGAGACACTGCTGTATTCCTTGATCACTCCTAAGAGTTTTGTAGTAGAATCCCTGGTGTTTTCGAGATATACAATCATATCATCTGTGAAGAGTGAAAGTTTGATCTCTTCTGACCCTATATGGATATCCTTGATCACTGAAAAGACTTTCATTCATAAGGTGACCAGGTCAGTGCCAAGTTGCAAGGTATTCAATAGTAAGATAATGTCTTGCTTGGGGGTGATGTTGTAGGCTACAAATTGAAATTCTTTGAGATCTGGCACAGTGAGAGCCCAAGGCCTTTAAGTATATCAAGGAGCACACCTGTTCAGTGTGCAACAGGAGCAATAAGAAGTTATGGATGACCCAGCTCCTTTCTAAGATACTTCCTAAGCTGCTATGGTAGAAAAATGGAGAAGTACTGTATAGAGAGAATTACATACCTTTCAAGATTGTGCTTTTTTTTTTGATGATGCTCCTGCACATCCTCCTTTAATTTGTGACCTTCATGTCAATATCAAAGTGGTGCTTCTGACCTCAAACATCACCTTTTAGATCTAACCAATGGATCACAGTGTTTAAGCCCTATTTACTATCCAAGGAAGACCTTTGCCCAGGCTATTGCTACAAATGAGGAAGACCCTTAAAGACACTGATGCAATTCTGGAAGGATAACAACATCTATGACTGAAGGAAGAACCTTGCTTGGGCTTGGTGTGATGTCACCAAGGAGTGTATGATGGCATCTGGAAGAAGACACTCAAAAAGTTCATCTATGACCCAAAGGATTTGCCAAGGATGAGGAGGTTGCCAAATTCAATCAGGCTGTGGTTGAGAAGGCAAAACACCTTTGACTGAGGTGTGGATGAGGGCAATGTTGAGGAGCTCCTAGAGATGGTTCCTGAGAAATTAGCTATGAGAAGTTGTTGGAACTGGAGCAGGAATGCAGAGCTAAAGAAGAAGCCAGAGAACAGGAAGCTACAGGAGAAGCAAAAGCAAAACCTCCAGAAATTTCATAGGCAAGCATTTAGCTGAAGCTTTTGCAGACCTCAGCGAGTGATATAAAAAGTTTGAAAACATGTACCCCTAATATCAAAGACTTTTCCTACAAGATGAGTAGTGTGGTGCATTGTATGCTTATAAGCAAATCTATGATGAAAAAAAAGAAACAAACAAGCAAACGGCCATGGACGTATTTCTGAAAAGAGTGACAGTTCATCGAGAAGAGCCTCAGGCAGGTCCTTTGGGGGGTAACCCAGAGAAAGGTATTGCTGTCATAGGAGATGACGGCTTCATATGTGTGACTGACCCAGAAGACATCCCAGTGGGAAAAGATGTGGATGTAGAAAACAATGATATCAAATTTAGTGTAGCCTGTACACACATGTACAGTGTTTGTAGTCTATAAGACTATACGGTAATATCTTAGACCTTCACATTCACCCACTAACTAGCCCAGAGCAACTTCTAGCCCTGCAAGCTCCATTCATGGTAAATACCCTGTATAGCTGTATGGTTTTTATCTTTTATATTGTACACTTATTAAATATTTTTATGTTGATGCAAAAATAATTAACCATTGTATTATAATTGTCTGTGTTATTCAAGACATCTATGTGCTGTGCAGGTTTGCAGCCCAGGAGCAATAGGCTATACCATTTAGCCTAGGCGTATAGCAGGCTACACTTTCTCGATTTGCGTAAGTGCACATTTGCACAACAATGAAATTGCCTAATGATAAATTTCTTAGAATGTATTCCTGTTGTTAAGTGACATATGACATTCCAAAAAGGACAAATTATAGATACAGTAGTTGCCAGGAGTTGAGGAAAGGGAAGGATGACTAAGTAGAGCAGAGAGGGTCAATGAAACTATTTTTAGGGCAGGGAAACTATTCTGTAAGATGCCATAATGGCAGCTATGTATCATACCTTTGTCAAAACCCTTAGAACGTACACCACCAAGACTGACCTTCACATAAACTATGGGGTTTGGGCAATCATGAGGTGTCAGTGTAGGTTCATTGGTTATAAGAAATGTACCTCTCTGGTGTGAGATGTTGATAGTGGGGAAACTGTGTGAATGTAAGGCCAGTGGGCATATGGGAAGTGCTTCTTATTTAGTGGTAGTGTGAACCTGAAACTGCTCCAAAAAATAAAGTCTACTATTTTTTTAAAAGGTAGCTCTGTGCTAGCTAATATGTGGTGTGAAACAGTATCCAAGATATATCATTAAGTAAAATTGCTACTTGTAGAAGTGTGAGTAGTATGTCTCCATTTGTGTAAACAAACTATTGTGTGTGGCATCTTTCCATCATAAATGCCCATGATAGGAGTATGTGTAAATAAATTGAAACATTAATGTAAAGGTAGAATGAAATTGTATGCTGGAGTTGAAAAGAATGAGACAGATATATGTGCTGATTCACAAAGCTCTCCAAGATTTGAAGCACAAAAGTTTGAAACAAAGCTATGTGTATCACCTTTCAGCATACATGATGTATGTTTCTATTTTTTTTCCACAAATGGTAATATTTTACTATAGAAAAAGCATCCCAAATATAGGATTTCATAAACACTGGTAGGTGAACAAGTATAACCTGAAAAAGTAAATATAAATTAAAGAGGCAAAACTTAAAAGCATTTTGCCTTTAGAAGAAAATGTTCAACTTCTTTTGCCAGGGTAATCCCACCCAGAACACAGATTGGGACTCTCTAAGACCATCAGGTTTGCTTTCCGAGCTCACTATGCCCATGTTAACATAGTAGAACCTCTGTAAACTGACCACCCAAAGGACTGTAACAGACTGGTCAACATACAGAGGTGGTTGACATAAGGAACTAGGCCTACCATACTACTACGTAATGTGGTGCATGTCCAGTCTATGAAAATTAGGTCAGCTTAAGGAAGTAGTTGATGTAGGGAGGGTCAACTATGGAGGTTCTACTATAATTTCAAAGTGATGGCAAGAAGTGGCATTAAATATATTACTAAAAACCCTTGATTTTTAACTTTCCATTGACACTTGCATATGTTTCTATTTTTACAACATATTTTGGAAAGATACTCCGAAGCACTTAACAGGGTCTGTATACCACACGGAACCAGGATGGGGAGACCAGACATGCACGATGGGCCATGGAGTTTACTTTTACTTTCATTTTAGTACTCACCTGGTCTGCCTGAATTTTTACTATAAGTACTATTAAAAAGTGCAATTTAATACAAAAAGACATGATGGGAATCTAGGGACATCTAGGTTTTACTGTCATGGCCACTCTCCTATTTTCAAAGAGAAATTGAGATTCAATTTCAGCAAAAATTACAAATTCAGTAAAAACATCTGTGACTATGGAGATCAGGGGTGGAGTAGGGGAGGGGAGGTCTAACAGAAAACAGACAGAAGTAAAAGTAAAAATTGTTAGAATTTTTAGTAACCTCATTGTAGGGGGAAAGAGGAAGGATGTGAGAAAAAAACAAGGAAATGAAAGTAAAGATGGCAAAAACTTGAACAAATGAGGAAGCTATTACAGAAAAGACTGAGCTTGCTCAAGCAATTTCTGGAGCCTATTTTCTGTTCTGAGTGTATGTGGGTCTCTGTGCATATCTGCTCCGTGGCTGTTTTGACAGTTGGGTGGCTTTCCAGGGCTGTAAATCACCCTGTCTCGGGGCTGGAGTGCCGGCCTGTAGGGAATACCTCACTCAGCAGCACAGCGGAGCCCCTTTTCATCGGAGCAGCCTGGCCTCAGAGACAGCTTCAGACACCAAGAGGGGCTGGGAAACCTCCCCACAGTCAGTGCTACTGTACTTCCACTGCTTTCTCTATCCTACTTCTGCCTAATACCATATTTATGCAAATCGTCCTCTGCTAAAAAACATTTACTGATGTTCCAGCCCTTTCTCAGTGCAAACAAAGAGATTCTCAGTGAAGAAGGAATTCGAGAAATATCAGAGGAATAGTGGGAGAAACAGATCTAGAAACTAGAGCTTCTGGTGTCTCCAACTCTTTCAATGCTTTTCTTTTTGTTTTTTTTGAGACAAGAGTCTTACTTTGTAGCCCTGGGTGTCATACCTCACAGCAACCTCAAACTCCTGGTTTCAAGCAATCCTTTTGCCTCAGCCTCCCAAAGTAGCTGGCACCACAGGTGCCAGAGACAATGCCAATGCCTGGCTATTTTTTAAAGCCACGGTCTCTTTCTAGTTCAGGCTGGTCTCTAACTCACGAACTCAAGCAGTTCACTGGCCTGGGACTCCCAGAGTGCTAGGAGGCGTGAGCCACCGCACCCCGCCCTCTTTCAGTGCTTTTTTATTCTTGCCTTTTAGATGAGCTGGAAAAGGCCTGAAGGCAAGTTTAAATTTCAACAGCTTAAGTGGAAAAGGAATGTTCCTAGGGGAAAAAAATCTGAGATTCACAAAAAAAACGATAAGGAGAAAAAAAATATTAGTAACTAGAATAGACAAAAGAGGAGAACTGTGCTCAAATATTTTCATGGGTGAATTGAACCATAAAATGGAAATGTACAGAATTAAATGGCAGGGATTTAAGCAAATTTTGCTGGTGTAACCAAAAAATATGATGGTTTGAGTACCTCGTCTGGATCAGTCACTTTGGTAAGGTGCTGTTGATACAGCAATGAGTAAGACAGTTTTTGGCCTCAATTGTTTGCAGTCTAGTGTACAGTTTTGCAGTTTATATCATACGAAACAAGAGCCTAAATTCACTGCAAATGCTCATTTGACACACTCTGATGAGCTACCAGTTTGCTACCAATTTATTTGCAAAACTCGGCAAAGCCTGATATGCACTGTCTGGATTAAAAGAGATGTTGGTCTCAGCCTCTGTGAAGTTCAGAATCAAGAGTGAAACCAGCACTCAATGGAGCCTGTTAATGGGGCGAGACCTAAGGCTCTGCTGTCTGGTTACTGGAAAGTGGAGGGCAGCCTGAGTAAACAGAGCAGCCAGGGGAGCAAAGCAGAGCTCACTAAGAGGAGCGGTTGCTAAGAGGAAAGGGAGGAAGAGCAGAGGCTCCTGCCCAGCAGGGAGAGGATATGCTGTTCTGCTGAGCTGGGGAGGCTGCCGGTCGGTGGCCAACCCCAGAGGGTGCAGCACAGACCCTCAGAACCCCAGATGCCAGACCTGGAACTGCCCTGCCTTCCCTGCACAGATGACAATCCTGTGGCCCACAGATGGAAAGCAGCTCACTACTGTCTTAGGGCAAGTCAGGGGCAGTGCTGGGATCAGATCCCAGGAATCTCAGCCCAGGCTGCATCCTACTCTGTGAATGGGACATCCTAATAGCTAAATGTAGGATGTTTTGGAGTTGAACTGAGTTTGCACTCAAGTTCGGTTGTTGGCTGCTGACTTTGTGATCTTGGGCAAGTTTGTCCTTTAACCTACATTCCTTCATCTGTAAAATGAAGACAGTAACTCTGATGACTACCATGCCTTACCTCCAAGGTGGCCATCAACGACTCCTTCCCTCCTGCAGCCATGTGCCATTGCCCCATTACCCCATCATCATGGCGCCATCACAAGGTATTTATTCTTCCACCCCCTTGATCTGGTCTAACTTGTGTCTGCTGTGACCACTGAATACAATGGAAGTGACACTGACACTTCCGGATCTGTCTTAGGGGATGTCAACTTCTTCCTGTCTCTCTTGGACTATGTAAGAAGGATACTGCCCAGAGACCTCCAGGCTATGACAAAACCCAAATTAGCCATGCGATGGAACAGCCACATGGAGAAAGAAAGACTCGTCCACCCACTCTAGGCCCCAGCTCCTCTGGGATTGTTATGCAGTAGAGATAAGGGGGACACTTACTTCCTGAGACTATCGTGTGGATTCCCAGGATCTGGCATATAATGAAAACACATAAAGGGTAGCTTTTTATTGAACTAAATGCAAACAAACCCCAACACCTTTACCATAAGTCTCTTAGGAAAAGAGAGACAGATCTGCAGCACCCCCAGTGATGCAATTGCAGACTGTGCAGAAGAAAACCCTTCCCTCCTCTGTCTGACAGCCCCTCACAGTGTGCTCCAGCCAAGCCCTTCCTGTGAGTCAGGGGTTTGCACATGCTGTTCCCCATGCCTAAAAGCCTTTCCTTCCCTCCCTGTTTATTTCAGTCATATGTACTCATCTCTGAGTTCTTTAGTTTACTCATCATTTCCTCTGCAAGCCAGTCTATGTCCCCACCCTCTGGGACATGCTCTCAGAACGCCCTGCCACTATCCTTCCCAGCATTTATCTCAGTTTCGTACCTTTGAATTTATTTGTGAGAGCATTCCCTTAATACCTTTTCTAAGAGACTGAGGGGCAAGGACAACATATATTTTACTTGCTTTTGTTTATCCCCACATTCCCCAAATCTAGCACCAACTGAAACTCCTGAAGATGTTGATATTCAATAAATAATCGTCACAAGCAACCGTGCAAGGTGCAGTTTTCCACGGGTCCTTTCTCCTTCATACTAAATGTCTCCACTCCCGTCAAGGTACAGGATTTTGTTTTGAATTTGTTCCTTTCCTTTCCACTGATTCCTGGTTGACACTGCTTAGCCCAAATCTCCTTTCCAAGCAACCTGCAAGGCTCTGTCCTTATGCCCCAAAGTTAGGGGCTTGTTTAGTCTTTTTGCTACTTTGGAAGGAAACATCTCAAATTCCAAGATTCCTCAGTTCCTTCTCTACAGTTGTCTGTTAGCAAATAAGACACTTCCTCCTCAGACTTAAATTGTGGGTCCCCAGGGCTCTAGGCAACACGGGCACCCCCAGGGCTCCTGGGCCCACCTGCCTCAACTCTTTAACACTTCATGCCTTCCCCTCCCTTTCAGCTTTCCTCTCCACTGTGTGGAGGCAATCAGCATCACTCACTTGGAATATTACATTTCCATCACTGTCAGGGTCTTCCCACTCCAGTCCCTCCTCCACACCAGCTGCCTTAGGAATTGTCTACACTACAGATCTTCTCCTGTCACTTCCCTGCCTGAGACCTTCAGTGACCTTTCCTTGCCACCTTTGCCTTTAGCAGTGGTTGCAAATCGGCATTCAGTTCACATCTGGCTTGCAGATGTCTTTGATGTGGCCTGCAGAGTTAAAAAAAAATCAGTTAGGCTCTAACATTTAAAAATCGTAGATCTTCAAATGAAATTCCCAGTTACTCTTAAAAATATCAATGACCCATCCACACTGGAAATATGAAAATAGCCAATTGGAGTTGAATAGAGGCTGCTCCCTTGGGAAACGTGGTCTTGAGTTTGGCGGTTTCCACCACTCCCTAAAGTCTCCTGCCTTTCAGGCTGGATGATCAGCTGCCGTGACTCATCCCACTGTTCCACTTATTTGTACTACCTTCCTGCCTTCTGCAGGCCCTGTGTGGCTACCACTACCTGGCTTATACGAATTCTCAGCTTCTCGGCGTGTCAAGAAGCAGAAGAGGAGGAAATGAATGAAGAAACAACATTTACATCAGTTAGTTAAGTAACATGTCCATTCACAGATATCACTTCTTTGTGTGTGTAGCTTGAAATTATGATTATTATTTTTTTATAAGAATTTTTATTATTTTTTCAGGTTCATTGAGGGTACAAAGAGTTAGGTTACACTGATTGGATTTTTTAAGTAAAGTCCCTCGTATAACTGTGTCCTGCTCCCAAGAGGTGTGCCATATACCATAACACCTCTTCCCCTTTTCTCCTCCTCTCTCCCCGCTCTGTTGTTCCCCTGCCCCCCACCTCGAATTGATTTGAGTTTTTCTCTTATGAAGGTATGCATTAGATTGTCTATTGGCATCATATTAGGACTGAGTACATTGGATTATTGCTTCTCCATTCTTATGATGCTTTCATATGGATCCCCAATTTTCTACAGTAAGCATAGTTTGCAAAGGTAGAATTTAAGTAAAGGATATGCCTACAGAATTTATAAATAAGTGCAAGAATCTAAAGTATATGTGATGCATTTTTACAAATGTATTTGAATGCATTACGTATTTCCATAAAACGACTACACTTTTGTAAATAGTTCCCAGCCTTATTTGATCCTTGTGAGTTTCAGAGGCAGGCAGAATTGTAGATGAGGAAGCTGAGGCTGACAGAAGGGAAAAATAAATGCCTTGCTTTATGTCTTCCAGCTGGTGTGTATCTGAGCTGAGACTTTAACCCAGTCTCCCGGCATGGTTCTTGAATTCCCAACAGGGTCTTTGGAGGTAAAGAGGCAATGCCGGAGGAGAGGGCTGGAGAAGACATTGCTTCTTAGATTCAGATCACGGGAAATTTAGAATGTGCTTTCTTCACTCACCTTCTTACCTGCTCTTCCTGCCTCTCAGCTCCCTCCTCCTCCCTCTACCATATTGGTTATTTGTCTATTTATTGCTTAAAATTCACAGTGGAACATTCCCCCCTAATGACTCATTTTGGAATCTGTTTGGCCAAGAGAGTCACCATGTTGGAGAAATTCAGCCCTGTTTCCTTCCTCTGCCTTTATTGAGGTATGTAAACAGTAGCTGCAGAACCGGAAACAGGAAATTCCCTATTCACTTGATGGCTAAAGCCAGAGATAGAAGACTCTAGAGTGACAACATCATTCAGAAATCCCCAGCAACTCCCTGGTGCTTCTCCTCTCAAATCCTGGCTCAAACTTGAAAAGGCCCTTAGATCTTCTAGCTTTTTCCTCCTGCCATGGATGAGGAATCTGACACCCAGAGAAGGAAAGGTATTTCCCTGAGGACGTAGTGGAACTGTGACAGAGCCAGGGTTAGAATCTACTGGTAGGACTTTTTTAGTCTTGTTAAACTGTTACAGCAGGTTCTTTGCTCATGCTGGTTGTGAACCTATTGACTCTCAGCTCCTACTCCACCTTTCTGTCTCTGTTTTGTGGTGCTGGTGCTAGAAGTCTACAAACTACATTTCCTAGCATTTTTTCCAGGTATCTTGGTGTTTTATTCTGACAGCAAAGGACAGCTAGTACAGTCTTCCCAGATCCTTTCAGCACAGCCTCTAGAAGCTGCAGGTGTTCCCCGACTCAGGAGTCTGAGCTCCAGTCGTGTGGTTCCTCCTCTTTCTGAGCTCTAAGCATTAGACAAGCAAGGGATCCTCCTGTGAACTTCTCCTTTCTGGTAGCCTTTCCATTTCCTTTCTGTTCTCTTAGTCCTGTGGGTGGCAGCTGCTTTCTGCAATTGCTCATTTTTAGGTTTCCTCCCCATTTTTGTTTTGTTTGTATATACTTTCAGCAACTGTGCAATCAATTCTTTGTATTAAATTCCTCCTATTTGAAATATCTACCTTGATTTTTCATTTTCAAACTAAACTCTAACAGATGTGTTACTTAGAAAAGCTTTTACTTTCTAGTTTTTGCAGTATTCTACCTCTAAACATCCATAGAATCATAAAATATGTGACGTCCAGAATATAGGAAGAGAATTAACATTTATTCATCTGACAAATATTTATTTAAGATCAATGTGGGGTTTGAAACACAATATTAAGCAGTTCTTGTCTACAAGGAGCTTAAAGTCTTGTAGAAAAACAGATGAGTAAACAGGAAAATGCAGAGCAATGTGAAAAGTGTTGTGAAAGGTATAAGTACACAGTACTTTGGGAAAACAGGAGACAGACTCCCTTATCTAAAATGGTGAGGTGGCAAAATGTTAGAAAGAAGTTCCCCAAGAGTGAGATCTAACTTAAACCCAAGGGATGAGTGATAGTTTGCCAAACACATTGGTGGGATACAAGGTTACTAGAAGAGATAGTATGAGCAGAGAAGAGAAGAGAAATTGTCAGAGCAGTTACAGGTAGAGTTAAGTCTGCCCTACCACCAAATTTGCATGTTGAAATCTTATCTCAGAATGTGACCTTATTTGGAAACAAGGTGTTGCAGATGTAATTAGTTTAGAGGAGGCTATATTGGAGCTGGGTAGGCCCTTAAACCGATATGATTTGTGTCCTTATAAAAAAGGGGAAATTTGGAGATGGACATGGGGAAAAGACCATGTGGAGATGCAGACAAGATCAGAGTGATGCACTTACAAGGCAAAGAGCACCAAAGGCGGCCAGCAAACCATCAGAAGCAAGGAGAAAGGTGTGCAACTGACTGGGTGTCCTGCACAGCCCTCAGAAAAAGCCAGCTATTGTGGCATCTTGGATCTCAGACTTCCAGCCTCCAGAACTGTGAGGCAATACTCTTTTGTCATTGAAGCCAAACAGTTTGGGGTACTTTGTTATGGCAGCAACTAATACAAACTAGCAAACTAGGGACTAATCATGAAAAGTATTATAATCCTCATTAGTAATAATATACATTTAATGAGCATTTAATAAACACTAGGGCTTCTAGGTGCTTTAAAGATGTTAACTCATTTAATATTCATGATAACTCTAAGATTTAGGAACTATTATTATCTTTACAAATTAAAAGAATGAGTATAGAGGTTTTAGGTGAATTGGTCAAAGTTGCCTATTTAATAAGGGATGTGAGGCTAGTATTTCAATTGGGCTAAGACTAAACATAATGCCACTTTATTTTGTTTATTTGTTTGTTTTGTTTTGTTTTGAGACAGACTCTCAAGCTGTCAGCCTGAGTAGGAGTGCCGTAGTGTCATAGCTCACAACAACCTCCAACTCTTATGGTAAAGCAATCCTCTTGCCTGAGTTTTTCTATTTTTAGTAGAAATGGGGGTCTAGCTTTTGCTCAGGCTGGTCTTGAACTCATGAACTTAAGCTATCCACCCACCTTGAACTCTTAGAGTGCTAGGATTACAGGCATGAGCCACCGCTTCCAGCCTGATACCAACACTGTGTGAAAGGTTGGATTTTTATCTTGAGACCAGTACCTATCATTGGAGATTTTTAGAAAGTCAGGTCTACTTTTTTTTTTTTTTTTTTTGAGACAGAGCCTCAAGCTGTCACCCTGGGTAGAGTGCCGTGGCATCACCGCTCACAGCAACCTCCAATTCCTGGGCTCAAGCAAGGCTCCTGCCTCCACCTCCCAAGTAGCTGGGACCACAGGCACCCGCCACAACGCCTGGCCATGTTTTTTTTTTTGGTTGCAGCCGTCATTGTTGTTCGGCGGGCCCGGCTGGATTCGAACCCGCCAGCTTAGGTGTACGTGGCTGGTGCCTTAGCCCGTTGAGCCACAGGCGCCAAGCCGAAAGTCAGGTCTATTGAGATGTAATTTGAAAAGAGCAAAATTTACTCTTTCAGTGCACAACTCTACGCAGGTATTCCGTTCTGCGGATTTTGACAAATGCATAGTTTGTCAAAGTCTACAGAACTACACCACCATCGTGAGTTGGGTAATCACCACCACTGGAAAGTTTTAAGGAGAGCAGCGACATAGTACAATTCTCATTTTAGAACTACTATCCCGGCTACATAGTATGGAGAATGGGTTGAAAGGGGCCGAGAGTGAAGACATCCATAGAAGATGATGGTAGCCTGGACCTGAGCAGTAAGGGTGGCCATGGGTGGACATGGAGAGAAGTGAATGGCTGAGAGAGATTTGGGAGAGGTGGAAGCCATGGACCTTAGAAACCGTTGTATCTTGAGGCTTGATAAACATGAGTCAAACACAATCTGAATAACTCCCAGATTATCTGAGATCTCAAAGCAAAGACTTTAAAAAACAAACTGATTTGTGACATATTCTCAGTAATGTGTATTCCTCGATAGCAGCTCTTTCCCTATAACCTGCTTTGGCCAAGAGCCACTTTGGTAGGCTTAGAACAATGTGTAATTGAACCTGAATGAATTATGTTATTTTGAAAGTACATCATGAAACTGGGCTCATGGTGAAAGATTTTTTGTAAAAAGTAGTGGAGGTGGGCATGCTTAAATATAGCTTCTGACAAATGTGAATCATTTTCAATTCTCAATGACCAGCTGTAGACATTCTTGAGGAATTGGTGCCTTTACTACTGATTCTACATATCCTGTGTATGTCCATTTCTTACAAACCCATCTCATCATTCTATTCTTTCCCAAAGAACTTCTCTTTAGAGTGGTCTTTCCTGATCACTTTATGTGAAATAGTCACTATCCTACATGTGTGTTACCCTCTGTCTCGTAGCTTGCTTTATTTTCTTTGTGGAGTTTGTCTTTTTGAAAATTTTAATCTGTTTATTCTCTGTTCTCTACCTCTACCACCCTTAAAATACAAAATCCAGGAATAAAGGGACTTTATTTATATTGGTTATTGCTACATACTCAGTGTCTGGAATGGTGCCTGGCACATAATGGGCATTCAATAAATATTTGTGGAAGGAATGAGTGAAGCTGTGGTCTACTGATGGAAACCTTTCATATCCATACTCGCTGGCAACTTTAATTTGAAGATGAAGAAAAGCCTTGGTAGATGAAGAAATTTGCTTAAGATCCCAGAGCAGGTTGGTGGCTGGGGCCAGATGGTACCCAAGTCTCCAGCCCGGACCTCTTTTCCCTACTTCATGTGGTCTCCTGTTTAATCCCAGCATAGCAGAGTGGATTAAAAACATGGACAGTAGAGTGAATGCAGAACATGAACTTCAGAAACCATCAGAGATGGATTTAAAGCTGAACTTTATCACCTGAGTAGTTAGCTTTGCTTCTTGGAACATGCTTTTCTCAACTCTAAAACAAGAATAAAGAAGAACCTACCTCATAGAATTTCTGTGAGCTTTAAATAAGATGATAGCTCATAGAAGTGCTTTGTGTAAGGGCCTGGCAAAAAATTAATTTTTCATAAGTACTAAATATTGCCATTCCTTTATGAGAACCATCAGGAGTTTTCTTATCTTTCCTGATTTCTGGTAGTCTTGAATAATATCTCATTTACATTTTTAGCTATGGATGACATCAACATTACAGGATGTTGTTGTTAATCGATATACAACAAAAAGGAGGAAAGGGCTTCCCTTTGTGAGAGAGAGACACACGTTTGGAATCTGTCCCCTTCCTCATTCAGTCCCATTTTTCTCATCTGTAGAGTGAATGGTTGCACTCATAATCTCTATGATGTGTCTATGTCTGACATCCTATGATTCATCCCTGAAAATAGCATAAGGTTAAAATGGCTCATGCTTAGAATAAGGGAGGAGTGGAAGGAGGGTAATCAGGTGTGTCTACCTGCCCTTTTTTCCTGACAGTAGTGGATTGTTTTGAAATTCATTTCTTTCTTAACTGAGTACCAGGCCCCGTCATAGGCATGGGGATGGCTTTGTCTATGAGAGTCTGAGTAGATAGGTTGACTCTGCTTCTTTCAGGTGCAAGTTGGTGCTTCTGGGCCAAATGTTGTCTGGAGCACTGTATTAGATCCAAAATCAAGGTGTTGGCAGGGTTGATTTCTTCTGGGGACTGTGAGAGATGATCTGTTCCATGCCTCTGTCCTTGCTTCTGGTGATTTTCTGGCAATCTTTGGTGTTTCTTGGTAGATGCATCACCTTGACCTCTGCCTTCATCTTCTCGTGGTGTTCTCTCTGAGTGTGTAAGTGCCTCTCCCTGTGTCTAAATTCCCTCCTTTTGCAGGGGCATTAGTTATATTGGATACAAACAACAGCCAAGAGCTTTCCTTACAGAGAGGTCTGAATATGTTCTTTTGTCCCACTGAATTAAGTTCATAACCCCTGAATACCAAAAGCCCATTAGTACAGCCCAGGTTTCCATTTGTGTTTCTGGCAGTCACCTCTCATCATGGGATCATGGTAAGCTTGTTGTTAATTAAAAGGCTCAGATTTTTTTTTCCCTTTTAGTTAACAAGCCAGATCATATATCCAATGCTTGACTATCTTAATTGAAACTAAATACTGAACAATACACAGATTGCTAAGTGATTAATGGTTCAATGGCTCAAGTTGGTATCATGAGAACTGAGTCTCTAACAACTTTAAGTCCATGAAAAATCTTTCAATTGCTATTTCTTTATGGCCCAAGCACAAGGTTGGAGGGCTTCTGTGTCCGGTGACAGCCCCTTTAGTCATAAGCATGAACAGGCCTCTTCCTCGTAGATCCTCGTGAACAACTTCTCCCATCCCTGGCATCTTATTGATAAAATCTTCCCAGGTCCGGACACTAGAGGTCCTAGGACAGGTCTGGAGTCAGAGTGAGGTAAATACAGGGTTTGCCTTGGGTACAAAAATTAATGCAAAATCATCCATGATGAGAAAAATACCAAAGCTTTAAATACAGACAGGATCTTCTAGGGCCAGGATTAGGTTGGAGTGAGTGAGTATAGTCATAGATTATGAGGATGGATCCTGTGTCTGGGGGTTTTGCATTAATTATGATTTTTAAAATGTTGCATTAAAATATTATCTTAGCCACACCTTAAATTTTTCACTTGAGTGCAGACTCATCCAACCCTACTCTGACCTTTTGGTGTGGATTATGGTGGGGCAGAGTGAAGTATGGGGGGACTGGCCTCATAGCTGTAAGTCACAACACCTGAGTCCTCATCTAAGCTTTACTATTAATTACCTTTATCTCCATTAATTGTTCATTATTAAGTTGCTTCCTCTTTTTTGAACTCAGTTTCTCCAAATGCAAAATTATGTGGACAAACTCTATATTTTTAAACTACAAACCAATTAGAAGACTCTGTGATACTAACCAGAGTTCTAGATAGTGGTCAGGAGACTTCTTATATGATAGCTTGGCCCTTCACTGACAGTGTGCAAGTCGCATCCCAATTAGATACAGAGAGGCTTCTTTATCTCCACTAGCTAGGGTGATATTAAAATAACCTACAAGGCTCTGTTGAACTCTAAATGCCTCTGGTTCATTTTCTGCTTGAAGGCAAAATGAATATCCAAATGTCATAATTAGTACTGGCAGCCAGGTACCAGTTATAGGCAACTACATTTTAACAAAGGGACTTAAGAGCAAAGTTAATAATTTGGCAAGATGTCAGGAAGCCTTAGTTCCAAGGCTGTTTGAAAATTGTCAAACAGGCAATAGTTGACTGTTGTTTTATTTTGAAACACCTTCATTGGAAACCTTGAGCTTCTGTATTTTGTGGTTGAAAAAGAGTGCAGATCAAAATACTGGTATTTTTTGTTGACATGTTGGGATTCCATCCAGTGACCTAGAAAGAGACCTCATGGTAGCTCAGTGTTAGTGCCCTATAAAACTGAGAAAGGCTCATCGCTGCTTTGGAATTCTTTTTCACATGTGAAATAGGGACAGGGAGGGCCTGCTCATGGAGTTATGGAAATCAAGTAAGATATGAGCATAAGTGCAAGTGCAATTTAAACTAAAGCGTTTACATATGTTACGAAAACACATTCGAAATTACTCAAGGGCAATTTGAAAATGCATGTCAAAGGCTTTAAAATGACTCAGCAATTCAACTTCCATATTTTAAGCCTGAGGATTAATTAAGAATATGTACAAAGGCATAGTTCCCAGTGCATTTATTGCAGTACTTTTATAATAAAGCAAACAAACAAAACATCAGCTTAATGGTGCAATAATAGGGTATTGGTTGAATATATTGTAATATCTATATTTATGGACTACTATGCATATTTATTGACATGAATAAACACTCAAAACATCATTGAGTGAAAATTACACACTAGTATACAAAATTACAAAATAGTGTATTTTTGTAAATATATGCCTGTTTTATTGCTGAGTAGTGGTACATTAATTTATTTTTTCTTGGCTGATTTGTATTTCCTAATTTTTCTATAATGAGTATAAACAACATAGTGTATGTTAAAGGCTACCATAATAATTCCTCCAATATAGTCAGTTGCAAACTTCAACCCAACTGCTAGCCTTGGAGTCATCATTTACTCCACTCTAGAGCCATTTTGTCACAATTGCTGCATATGATCACCCCCTGTTCCCCAGTACCCTGTCCCCCTAAACCCTGCTCCCATCAAGTTCCAGATTTTATTACTTTCTCTACATTTCCACAACCATAACCTTGATGCATACAAGACACTTCCTTCTCCAGGTCATCTTATCCAGAAATCTCCAGGATTTTCTTGATCATACATTCCTACCTATAACCTTTGTGAATATTTATGTGCCACTTGAATATTAGAACATTAATTTCTTTATGTTTCTTTGAAACAATATAAATAGACATCATAATATTTTCCTTATCACACTCTATCTCACAAAGTCCCTAAGATGTTTGGAGACCTCTACTTTATCCTACTGGTCTAAACTGAACAGCAAAAGTGATCTTCTCATGTTTTTATTTGTTAGGAACTTTGTGAAATTGGTAAGTTCACACTGGCCTCATATTAACCAGAACTGGCTGCTCCCTGGTGTTAAGGTCTATTACTCATTATACCCCTGTTTTCATCTCTAACTAGGTGTTAGCCAGTTTTGAGCCAAAGTCCTCGCACTGGAGGTTCCCAATGTGTGTGCATTCTTTGTGCAAAGGGTCTTTTGGTTAAGTAAGGTTCCTGGGGGCCAGACTGTCTTGTCTTCACCCAGATCCACATTCACCCCTTAAAGAAATCATCCCAGATGAGACCTGACTAGCCCTAAAGCTCCACGTGTTTCAGAAACCACTGGGTCTCTCGTGGACAGTAACAACCAGCTGGTTGTGTAACAACCAGCTAGATAGTAGTCTTTTAAAACTATAAAGCAGGTATATTATTCCTCTGCTTAGAGCCCTCCAAAGGCTTCCCAAAACACGCAGAAAAAAGATAGACTCTCAAGGCCAGTGATCTTCCCCTTCTGCTTTCTCAACATAATTTCCTGCCACTCCACCCCTTGCTGGCCTTTTAAGACTCTAAGCTCACTCCTGCTGCAGGGCCTTTGCATGTGCTCTCTCTACGCATACACTACATCACTTATTTCTAGTTTGCACCCCATCCCATCCCCAGCAGAATGGAAGACCCATGAGGGAAGGGAATTTGCTCATCTTCTTCACCAGTATATCCCCAGAGCCTGGAAGAATGCCTGGCACATGGTAGGAATTCAAGAAATACTCAATAAGTGAAAAAAATGTTATTCAATGTTCAAAATTCTGGTTGTTTGCATAATTTAGCAGAATAATTGAGCCTTCAGTTATGCTCCTTTCCCACAGAGCTAATTGTTTTAATAAGTGGGGCTGCAAAGTGGACATGATGGCAGTAGCGCTTCCTGCATATAGCTTTTCTGAACATTAAACAGACAATGCATGCAAGAGGTTTGGCACACTGAGACCTGCCATTCTTTCATTTTATTTTACTTTTTCATCACCAAGTCCATGTGATTAGCTGAACTGAGTAAATTTTAGCTAAGATAATTCTTAACTCTGATATGGCCTTATTTCTAAGGTTTACAGACTAATACTTTCTGAGGGCCTTTTCTGTATCAGGCATTCATTAGGCCTTGTAAGGGGATACACAGAGATGTGGGTCGTGTGCTTGAGATGTTTATAACTCAGTTAGGGACAAAGCAGAAATGTATAATGATATAATTTGAAAACTGGGCAGACAATGAGAATTGAAAATTGACTGGAAATGATGAGGGATACCTGGATAAGTTGTGCTCGGAAGGATAAGTACTACCTGCCATGCAGGGAGGGGAAAGGACTCTCCAAGGAAGGGGCACAGAGGGGACAGAGGGTCAAGGTTGGGAAGGGAGTGGTATGGTGAGGAAGGGTGTAGAACTGGCAACGAAGAGGACAGCAACTAGTGGCCAGAAGAGGTGAAGCCAGGGAAGAATCCATGGGTTGCAGTGACCACGAATGGATGGCATAGAAGCAAAGGAAAAAGACAGACTGTCAGGTACCTAGCCTCTGTGGCTGGGGGTGGTGCCCTCTGGGACAAAGATGGGAGTCCAAAAGGAGGCATGTGTAGGGGTGGAAGAGGAAGCAGGTGGTGGTGTAGAGAGGAAGAGTAGCCTTGGGCCTAGGCTCCTAGGGAGCACAGAAGGGTTGAGTACATGGAGGTTTTGGTTTATGAGGAGAGATGTCTTCCCAGGGATGGGAGGTGGGATGGGAGAACGGCAATACCAGTGACTGAACCAGTCATGCGTACATGTGCACTGATGGTAAAAGATAGTCTATAATATGCCCTTGTTAGGCATAACATCCTCTAATACCCATTGTGGCTTTTGAGGCAAATGGTCTCTCTAAAACCAAAAAGATTTAAAGATCAATCTGCTTGGCCAAAGTCACATAGCCCTTAAGAGCAGAGCCTGGATTTAGACTCAGTGAATCAGGCTCTTAGGCCCATTCCCTACACGTATATGCTGCCCTGATGTCTAAGTCCCCCACCCCCACCGATATCTAAGGGTCCCCAAATATCTAAGGGCCAGGAGTGCCACCACACACATGGAGCAAGGCTGGGGACACCCTTTCCAGTGAACTCATGGAATGAGTCACTGGCTTAGAGGACAATTGGGAAGTGGGGTTAGGGAGAAAGGAGAGGGCGTGGATCCTTTCGCGTGAATTGAGGATTTCAGGAAAGAAGAAGTTCCAAAAAAGCACTATGGGAAAATATGTCAGGGAGAAGAATGAAAAAGAAGCAAGAGAGGCCTGACTCAGAGCAGCCTGGGTGGCTGTTCACAGGGGCTGGAGAAAGTCGTGCGAGGTGAACCCCACAGACACACAGCAAGGCTATGTCCTCCTCATCAGGACAGGCCTTTCGTGTTCTGGAAAGGAGTTTCCACGTCTCCCTCCTGTGGGCTGAATGTGTCTCTTTCCTGGGTGGGTAACATTGTGCTCTGGTGTGTGTGAAGGGCGCAGTGTGCTTACAGAGCTCGGGGAAAGGGGAGTACACGTGGCGCGTCTGAGAGTCGGGCCGGACCTCGGGCCAACGCTGAGCTTTTCTACATGCTGACCGAGGAGCAGCACCTACTTCAGAAGAGTTTTGTTAGAACTGTACATAATTTCTAACACTGATTGCCTAACATGTATATTATAGTATAGCTCGACAGATGTAAATGATTATACTGAATAAAGAAAAAGAGAGATTGGTTATTTGTGATTGAAGAGAATTGAGTCCTAAAACACTTTACACATTGCAAAGTCAAAAGCATTATGTATGTATGATGCATTATATATACTATCTTATGTACATATAATATATTACTATTATTTCTTCCTATGAAGCAACTCAGCTCATTGAGTTGGCATTTTACCTGTCATTTCTCATTCTCTGTGAGCTTATTCAGTTTTCACTGAGTGACAGCAGTTTATACAAAGTGATTTTCATATATATCATCTCAATGCATCTTTACAGCAAACTGATTGGTATTGCATACTACAGTTGAGGAAGACAGAGGCTCATACTTAGGGTGTGATTGTTTCAAGACCACATGGGCTTTCCCACCTTCAAAGTCTCTTTTTTTCCTTAAAAATGTGACAAATACTGCAACCCTCCATTGAATTGTTGTGTTGATTAAGGTAGCTCTGCCTTAACCACATGAGAAATGCTGGCTTTTGGGAAGCAAGGGTAAAGGGCAGAAGAAACCAGGGCAACTTGGCTTTGAATCCTGGCTCTGCCCTCTTGGGCAAGTCATCTAACCCCTCCCAAACCTCACTTCTGTTACTTATTATCTTTGACTGTTAGCTTCTAAAAACATCAGGTAATCATCTTTACCCATGGGGTTGTTATGGGGACAAAAAATGACAGTACATCTGACATAAACTTGATAAAATAAGTATTGAATTAATTATTAATTACTTTGTTTTTTATTTCATATAACCTATAACTGATTCATAAAACACCTATTTACCTTTAATGCACACAGAACCCCCCATGTTGGCTTGCTGGTAGATGTAGTCAAACCTCCTCAAGTCTAGAGGAACTTAGCCCAGTGGTTAGAAAGCAGAGATTGAGTCACAAAGTCTGTTTCCAAAGTGATTCAATTTGTGTCTGGTGTTTTTGCTTTGGTAAGAGTCAGAGCTGGATAAAAACAGAGACCCATTGACAAGGTAGGGGTGAGGATGGGGAAGGGGGATGGGACTTCTGCTTTCTACGGCCAGCAGCTCTGTGAAAACCCAATGATGTTTCACTGGACGATGAATTACTTCAGCTTATTATTGCTCCTGACGTTCATATGTATCCATCTCTTTCCTTTTTATTTCTCAAAGAATCTACTCTTGGAAACATCAGTGACATTTGCCATGTGATTCTGGCCAGGCCTCTTTGCTCTCTAGTCTAATAATCTACTAAGTGGTGGGATTGTGTCTGGTGTCTCTCAGTTCATTCTGCTTCGGTGTTCAGACCCTCTGGGACGGAGGCTGGAGTTCCAGGTGTGTTCTTTTGCTTGAAGGAGAAAGAATGACTAAGTCATCATGTCCATCGTTTCCTGGATCCTGACACATCGCCCTGTAATTTCTGACTGGCTCCCAGGACACCTCATGCCAGCCAGTTGTTTTCCATCCTGCCTGTAGCACTGCCACCTTCCAGGGGTATCCAGGCTTTTTAATTTTTTTTTCTACTATCCATTGGAAGAAGAAGAGTTGTCTTGGCTACACATCAAATACAAAAGCGCTAACAAAAGATGATGAGCAATAAAAAGGTCCATGCATAATTTTCTTCATATCCAACACCAATGATAAACAAAACAGGCCTCAGGTGATCCGCATGCAGCCTGCTGGCTGCAGGACAGGCATTCCCCCTCCAGGCACCAGAAAAATGGTGGTGCTGGTGCTAGAGACACTGAGCACTTTAATGGGGTCTAAAAGCCTAAGGGTCGGCCACTCGCTTCTTCAAGTCCTCAGGTAAACAGTTCATGAGCCAGAGAGCTGGTCTCAAGCTCAAACAAAACCATTTGTTAGGAGTCACTTCCTATATATGGCCTGTTGTTGTAGTTACCAAACAGATAGATGTGAAATTATTTCTCTTTCTTTCTTTCTCTCATTCATAATAGTCAGGTGGGGCTATTGTGGGATTAGCTTACAGCGATGAGTCAGTCACTGGGTACAAGACATGTTTCTATTTGTAGTAGCATTTTTTTATTATTATTGAAGTGTCTAAGGCCCTGTGGGTGCTGCAGCCTGAGTTTGACTGCCTGTCTTCCTTCAGATGGCTTCCACATTCCAAGATGTGTCATAAGCAGCACGAGCGATGACTACATCGTCATTCTGTAGTGGAGGACATGGCTGTGAACTGAAAGCACATGTAGTGAGAATGAGACGGTGTCAGGCATGCTAGGGCGGACATGACACAGCTGGCCAGCTCGGTTTAGGTTCTGCCTGACCTTCACCCCTTGTCTCCCATTCTTACTGTTTTGTAAATTTAGCTCCCACCTGAAACATGCCTCTCTTGAGGCCCATGGTTTGGCCCTTGGGGAGGAAGACTCTCTGGGAGCAGCACTGGAGTTCTGTGAGGAGTGCTGGATTTGACTAGTGATGTCTGCCCAGGGCTCTGCGGGAGGGAGGCAGCAGGGCAGTGGGGGGTATCACCCATTCTGGCGCTAGATGATCTCTAAAGTCCTGTCCAGCTCTAAACATTTCATGGTTAGAAATTAAAGAAAACAAACTTCCTGAAATCTGTCTCCCCTTCAATTTTCTCAGTGGGACTTAATTGCCAGGGAAACTAATTTTCAAATATAGCCACATTCCTGGCAAAGTGACCATCTCTGGGACTTTTGTTATCTGTAACGCACATTAGGTCTGATTAGTAGATCTAAATAAGAACTATGAGAACTCCAAGCCATCATAAAAACAACATCTTCCACAATTATTTAGGGGACTGAACATAGGATGGACAAACAGTGTGTGCAGTTTTGGGAGTGTGTTCCCTATGTACTTATTGTCTTCATACTGTAAACTGCAAAAACAACCTCCCACCGCTCCTTCTCTTCAGCCCATTCCAGATCTTTGCTCATATTTGGTGCATGTGTTAAGAAGGGCTAAGAAATACTGCCAGCCATAAAGTGTAGGCAGTTTTTTGAAAAGAGTAAGTGATGTTTGGAAGCAGGAAGAGGGAGCTGGCAAGACAGAAAGAAATGTAGGAGTCTTTGTTGTACACAAGCTCCAACAAACCAACAAGATTTTTGGGCTGCTAAAAGGCTGACCTAATCTTCAGCTAATTTAATAGAAGCAAAATGAGTGTAAAATCTCCCCATACTCTAGTCTAGCAGGTCCATTCTGGGTGATTATATTCAGGTCTTACCATCACATTATTAGGATGGTGACATGTTTGGAACCACCTATAATTATGCACAGTTAGAAGATTTTAGAAAAGAGAAGAACTGGAAAACCAAGGTGATGTCAGGAGCTGGGTGTCTGTCTTCTCTGTTGCCTCTGCTCAGCCCCATTTCCTCTTCAGCAAATGGCATTCATCCATGATGACATGCGTTAGGTTCCCTGGAACACAGATTCTCATATGGAATTTGGCTTGGTGTGTTCTTAGGAACAACAGCCATGAAAGTGTGCAGAAGCAGGAGAGGGTGGAGGGAGACATTGGGCTTCAGTGTCCTACAGCAGTTGCCTCAGCCTGCCTCATGGGACCTCTGAGCTGGGAGAGCTCTTCAAGTTTGTCCCAAACTGAAGAAGATGGGGGAGCCAGGTCTCCATACCTTTATATTAACCAGTAATTTAATGTGGGCTGCTATGCCCAGAGAGTATATAGCCTAGGGCAAGGCAGCTCTCTGAGCCCAGCAGGTAACAAGGTGGCATTTGGAGGCTGCAGTGTCAATGCATCAATCTTGATCTGTTGGCCCCTCACAGTACATACTACATAGCCACTAGTGGGCCTAGAGTTATATTTGTCTTGCTCTATGACTTCAAAGGAAAATATTGTCTATTACAGCTTAAATTTTAAAAGGTCCTGAAGAAGTATTCTGACTGGATTGGCTTGGGTCACATACTCTAGCTGCAAGTTGAAGAATTATGACTGACTGACCTTAAATCTTTTTGACCACTGTGGCAAGGTGTATGAAGCTGGTTAACAGAAGAAAGGGTGATGCTCCATGGTCAGAGGGCCGCCAGCTTTGGACCCCTGACCTAATCTAGGAATTCGAGAACTCCCTGGTATTGGACAGCATATGAGAGCTGAATCTTCTCCACAAACAGTGCATTCCCTTCTGGTAATTAAAAACGCCTTCTGTGAGGGAGGAGCTCCCATAACTGGGAACATTCCATCAAAGGCCACATGTCTCTCTTCCAGCATTCTGTGCAGAGGTTTTCCATATTTGAATTGCATCAGAATTAAATGGGGAGCTTTAAACTGATACTGATTATGGATTCCATTATTAGAGGTGCTGATTCAGTCACTCTGGTGTAAGGCCCAGGATTCAATGTTTTGCAGATCCCTTGTTTGATTTTTACATGCTGCCATGTTTGGAAACACCAATTTATGAAGCAGATATTTCAGCAAAGACACTCTGGTTGAATTGTTTGTGTGCTTGGAGCTCCAGTGGGAAGCATGTTGCAGAGAGAAAGAAATTGTGCTTACTCGGGTGGCAACTATGGCTCAAAGGAGTAGGGTGCTGACCCCATATGCTGGAGGTGGTGGATTCAAACCCAGCCCCAGCCAAAAACTGAGGAAAAAAAAAAAAAAGAAAAGAAATTGTGCTTACTCACTCACCTTGCCTCTTTACTTCCAAGGTGATCCTTGAGCCATTTCTGTGGAAAAGAATTTAAAATTCACTAGTCTAGGTTGCTAGACTTAAGTCCAGCAACAAACATTTATTAATGCCATGGATATTCCAGGGAAGATAAATCATAAAGTTTATTCATTGTTCTTTGTAGTTTTAGACATCTCTGGCATTTCTGAACTTGGTAAAAATAAGAGGTTTATTAAACCTGTCTTTTATTTACAAATGCTCCCTCAGTTCAGCTCCCTCACAACTAACTGTGGGCCCAAGAGTAAAGGAAAAAAGGTAAGTGATGACCTTGGGGATCTCTGGAATCCTGACAAATCTCTTCTGATTCTGCAAAGGAGATAATGTGGGAGTGAACAAAGATATGCTTTTTTTTTTTAAAAAGTGCATGATTATATACTTGCTATGGTTGCAATGTGTCTCCTCTAAAAACTGTAGGTGTTGCCAATGTGACAGTTTTAAGAGGTGGGGCCTTTAAAAGAGAGGTAGATATACGGAATAGAATAGAGAACCAAGAGATGAACCCAGCTACTTACTACTATTTGATCTTTGACAAGTCAATTAAAAACATTCAGTGGGGCAAAGATTCCCTATCTAACAAATGGTGCTGGGTGAACTGGCTGGCAACCTGTAGATCACCCTCTCTCTTTCTCATTACACATGTGTTCACTGAGTGGCCACTTGTACAGTAGAAACCAACCATCACTCCTTTACCTAGCGTGAGGGTGACCAATTG
>CAUYRH010051896.1:0-16513 GCA_963574655.1 Perodicticus potto
GGCCAAATCATTCTCCTCTATAGCAGGAAGTCATGTTTGGGGCCGCTTGTTTGGTGGCTACAGTGTTTCCTATCTTCCATCCCTACCACCTTCAAGCTCTGTTGTGCTGTGTATTTTCCTTATAATAAAGAAAAATTTTCAAAAAAAAAAAAAAGAAAGCCGGAATGGACTTGCTCAAGGTCACATAGTTGTGCCTCCAGTGAGGGTTAAAACAACTCTTTGTTCCTTCCAACTGGATGCTGAATGGAGCAGCTATAAAATAGGCAAGTGGGAGGCTGCAGTCAGAAACACAGCCTGCTGGGAGAGACAAAGCTAGAGCAGTCTGACATGGCAGAGGAGGATGAAACAAAATAGTTAACATTTCACTCTGAAACAATCTGAAACTTTGCCCCCCAAATTTTGCTCATTTGGATGATGGGCCTGAATTCTGTTTTGGCTAGCTTTCTTCGCCCCACTTTGAACTTCATGGGTTTTCTATAGTGTTATGGGGCAGAGAACCTTTTGGCAATAATTGTTTGGCAACATCTGATATCAGTGGAATATTTATTTGTTTGTTTATTTATTTCGAGACAGAGTCTCACTTTGTCACCCTCGGTGGAGTGCTGTGGCATCACAGCTCACAGCAACCTCAAACTCCTGGGCTCAAGTGATTCTCTTGCCTCAGCCTCCCCAGAAGCTGGGACTATAGGCGCCCGCCACAACACCCGGCTAGTGTTTCTAGTTTTAAACTGATAAGAACAGATACTACACTTGCTCTTAGCCAAAAGGCCGAGAAGTGATAGTTTTTCTATTTTTAGTAGAGATGGGGTCTTGCTCTGGCTCAGGCTGATCTTGAACTCCTGAGCTCAAGCAATCCACCCATCTTTGCATCCCAGAGTTCTAGGATTATAGGAGTGAGCCCCTGCGCCTGACCTTGGACTATTTATTAAAGTGATGTGGCTGGCAGCTGTGGCTCAAACGAATAGGGCACCGGCTCCACACGCCAGAGGTGGTGGGTTCAAATCTGACTCCAGCCAAAAACTGTAAAAAAAAAAAATAATAAAATAGAATAGAATAAAATGACATGGTGTCTAAATGCAAAGTGGTATCCTGAATTGAATCCTGGAGTAGAAAAAGATATCAATGGAAAAACCAGCGAGATCTGAAAAAAGTCTGTAGTTTAATTAATAGTAATGTACCAATGTTAATTTCTAGTTTTGACAAGTGTACCATTGTTATGCAACATGTTAACATTAGAGGGAACTGGATGACAGGCATACAGGAACTCTGAAACTTCTCTATAACTATAAAATTATTTCCCCCAAATATTATTTAAAAAATAGCGTTAAAGGCTTGGTGCTTGTAGCTCAAACGGCTAAGGTGCCAGCCACATACACCGGAGCTGACGGGTTCGAATCCAGCCTGGGCCCGCCAAACAACAATGACAACTATACCAAAAAATAGCTGGGCGTTGTGGCAGACACCTGCAGTCCCGGCTACTTGGGAGGCAGAGGCAAGAGGATCACTTAAGCCCAGGAGTTTGAGGTTGCTGTGAGCAGTGATGCCACAGCACTCTACCCAGGGTGACAGCTTGAGACTCTATCTCAAAAATAAATAAATAAATAAATAAATAAATAAATAAATAAATAAATAAATAAATAATAGTGTTAAGTAAAAACAAACCTAAGCAGTCAGTGAAACAAAGACAAATTGCTCATTAAAGTAGTGATTCCCTCATATACCAAGGGAAAATTCATTACGGAGAAGACTGCTTGATTTGCATTAAAAAGTTACTTAGGAGAAAAGAGTCTCTTATCTCAGAAGTTAACCTGGCCAAATTTGGGGGTGGGGGTGGGTTTAATTTCAGGAGAATCAAATGGTGATTTTCTTCTTTTAAGGCACATTCCATTTGGGTACTTTTCATTGAGGTACCTGTTTACCATTTATGTCATAAAAAAAGAGTGGAATTACTTCATAATGGGGTCTGTATACAGTAGGCTAAAATGGATATGGAGCTTAATCTGAAAAATGATTATTTACTTATATGTGTATTTTTTTTTTTTTTTTGAGACAGAACCTCAAGTTGTTGCCCTGGGTAGAGTGCCATGGCATCACAGTTTACAGCAACCTCCAACTCCTGGGCTCAAGTGATTCTCCTGCCTCCACCTCCCAAGTAGCTGGGACTGCAGGTGCCTGCCACAACACCCGGCTATTTTTTGTTGCAACCGTTATTGTTGTTTGGTGGACCCAGGCTGGATTCGAACCTGCCAGCTCAGGTGAATGTGGCTGGTGCCTTAGCCGCTTGAGCCACAGGCGCCGAACCTATGTGTGTTTTTTTTTGTTGCAGTTTTTGGTTGGGGCTGGGTTTGAACCCACCACCTCCAGTATATGGGGCCGGCGCCCTACTCCTTTGAGCCACAGGCACCGCCCTATGTGTGTATTTTTATAGTCATAATTTGGAAAGGTGAGCTGACCTCATTGGGCTGGATTGGCCTCCGTGAAGGAGGTGCCCTCACGCCATGATATAGGATGTGAGGAAACTCAAAAGTCTTCCAACCTCATGTCTTCCTCCCATCTTAAGCATCTGCACAGTTCATTCTCATTCAGTAAACATTTGCTGACTACATTAATAGTAAAGCTAAAATTCGTGGAGTGATCAGTATGGTGCAGGTGATGTACGTGGATGCTCTTCATCTCACAATGAGCACAGGAGGCAAGGATGAATTATTATCTTTGATTCTACAAATGGAGGAACTATGGCTCAGACTGGTTAACAAGCTTGTCCAAGGTCAGATAGGAAGTACATGGCAGAGCTGGATGTTGAGCTTCTTTTTCTCTGACTCTCTAACTGAGGTCATAATAGTAAAATATCTAGCACTGCAGTGAGCCGGGGCACGGGGCAGAGAATGAATGGCGAAGAGGGAAGGGTGTCACTGTGCCAGTGGGAGCGAGGAAGCAGGTGCAGCATGGTGGGCTGGAGTCAGAGATTTCAGAATCAGCCACAGGGCAGCTGTCGTCTAAGTCACGGAAAAGGAGACACCTCTGGCCGAGAGGAGAGGAAAGGTGAGGACGGAGTCTTGACACCATTCACATAAAGGCGGCAGCAGACAGAGACGGGCCTTGCTAGGGAGGTGAATGGATTCAGGAGAGGTACGCATTAGGGATGATAAATGTAGAGAGGCTTCCAAGCAGTCGTCAAATGCTTCTGAGAGGTCCGGTGTCATGGAGGACCCATAACCGGCAGCAGCTTTCCTCCTGACATGCTCATGTCATTGGAAAGTAAGCCAGTTGGCTGGGGGTGTCAGCTCCAGACTCTGAGGGTTAAGGGGGCTGGGGACTGAGAGGGAGCAAAGATGGGTGCATTTTGGGTCAGCATGGTGGGAAGATATGCAGAGGGGCAGGGAGAGGCCATTCAGAGGAACTTTTGAGGCTGAGAAGCCCTGAGAGGTGGAGGATATCCTGCTGTGAGGGTGACAGCCAAGAAGGGGGAGGGTGGCTGATACAGTAGGACCCCAAGGACACTGAGGGAGAGGCAGCCATTGTTCTGGGTGGGATTGGGTACCTCTGGGGAAAGGGGTGCCCAAAGCACCTGTTCCTCCCTCGGAGAACATCCCTTCCCCTTCCTGTTCTCTGCTTCTTTCTGTCTCCCAGTTTCTGCGTAAGACAGGTGGGCTCAAATTGTCCCTGCCGTCTGGGATAGAAAAGACTCGGGGTAGCTTGGGGCAGCTTGAAATCATTGTCTACCTGGTGTGTGTCAGAGGGTGGAGGCCAAGGCAAACGTCTCCCTGGTTCCCATTCTGGCCCTGCTTAAGATGGGCAGGTGTGATTTCACCAAGGGCTTCTGCTTGTCGTCTTTTTACTAACACCACAAAATCGCAGTATCCTGTTGATCATTAGATTACTTTCTCTAACATGGTAATCACAATCGTATACCCACATACACGTCACCATTCACTTTGGTGGAAACACAGGTTGGTGAGTCTAGTGAGCATTAGCTGTCTTCAGACTGACCTGATGGGATATGGTTCTGCCACCCAAGTCTTTTCCCTAAAGAGATGGCTTCTAAACATGTACTCACTTCCATCTGTAAAAATTTTGAGCCCTTTTGTATTTATCCTACCAAAACCAACTACTGTGGGGAAAGTGAGATGGAATGACCCTTTCCTCTGGTCTTATCACAGGTAAGCAGATTATAATTTTCCTGTTAAGACTGCCCCAAACCTAAGCCTTACATTTGGTTTCTCTATCAAACTTGCATTTGGCTAATTAAGGAAAGATTTAGCCCTCCTTACAAAATCAATCTGACACCTTTCATGCCGCCCATTAAACCTTTCCTAGATGGAGACAGAACTTTGGACTAATGCCTAGTGCCTCATTCATTTCAGCTTTAATTCTAGGTGCCCCATTATGTCCACTTTGGGGTCTCGTACACCAGAATTACAGCAAAATAAGTTAATTATCGTGGAGTTCATATGATGTGCCTAAAAGAAGGCTGGAATGAAACGTCTTGAAGAAATATTAGTCTCCCCTGTAATAGGGTTTACGGCTATTAAGAGTTTGTACATGATGGCTTCCACCATTGGATGAATTACACAAATGCTAATGTCAACATCAGACATAATTTAGAAGAGATGTGGAGAAGTATTTTCTGCTTTTAAATGTCAAAACCATTTCTCATCCATCAGGTAATAATTTTTCAATTTTCTTTTCACAAATATAGTACATTGTCAGAGCCACTGAAGTCATAATGGATTTCACAGCTATGAAACCATGGGAAGCCAAAGAACCTTCATTATAAGATAGAACTTGAAAATATAAATAAGACACCATTTCCCCAAGAACCACACGATCAATATCTGACTGTAGCAGACGGAGCTGGACCATGCATCTACTACATAATCTTAGCTTCGGATGAGGATCAGATGGCAATGAAGTAGGTCTTAAGTGACCAGCAAGGGCTCAAATGGGTTGCTTGGTAAAAAACATGATGTGTTCAATTAAATGTCAAAGATAATTACATGGGAAACATCAGAGAGCTTCAGAAGGAGGGCAGAAAGATTACATTTCACAAACCTAACACTCCATTTGCAAATGTCCCATCTTTTGGAGTTTTGACAGAAACTTAGTTGTTCCAGGAAAGCATGACATGCCACATTCATGAAAAAGAACAATAAAAGGGACTTGGAGTAAATATCACTTTCCAAATAACATGTGGGCGATTTAAGGTCATGGAAATGTGAAATGGCAGTATTTTCATGTTTTTAATCTCTTAGCCAATACCTAGGCCTCTGTTGAAATTCCTGAACCGGGCATCATTCTTATGGTAAAAATAAAATAAAACATTCCAAGAATCACACCCCTTCACTGAAGAATTGACAGACCCCCCCCCTTCTTTGCCATTTTCATTGGATCCACTTCTCCCCCTTCTCCCAGCCCACTATCGATTACTGATGAAATGCCTAGGAGCTGTGACAACTTCAGGCTGCAATCTTTGGTCATCATGTAAATGATTTGGGTCCCTGATGGCTTCAAATACCCCAGCTGTTTGCCTTCTGGATTTATTTTAGAAGTATTGAGCTAGACTCGGCTTAATCCTTGTTCATAGCTAGACCTATTAAGGAAGATTGTAAAGGAGGCTGTACTTGAGTGGGACCAGATGTTTGCCCCCTACCTTCAGGATAACCAAGTTCTTACCATGACCGCAACAGGGCCAGTCACAGCTAACTCGAGAAGGGAAAGTTTGTCTTTCAAGCTCCTCTGTTTATCCTTTAGGGACTCCCAATTTCTCTCTTCTGTGTCCGAGGCCCAGATACCCTGGAACGCACCTTAAATTATAGAGCCATACTTTCCAAACTCTTACAGGGACTACTAGATCAGTGAAACATTAGTAGGTATTTTGTGAACAATGAATTCCCTGACAAGTATGTTTGGGAAATTCTATTATGTGCTGTGTCCTCCTATGTAAAGGTTCTAAGGAACCCTCCAATTATAGATACCTTTTAGATCTATAGATAGATCGTTTATTTAACTCAGCTTTTCCTACATTTATTTGACCTAGAAGTACTACCTTCATGTAATAACTGACAAGATACTATGATACTATTATTCTATGAAGTTCAGCTGTAGATGAACAGCCACTTCCCAAAGGGCATGCAAGTATCTTGATATCACTTGGAAATTTTGTGGGGGTTGGCACCTTCTAGCAGGTTTGTGATTTTGAATAACTCTTCTGTGCAGAAATTTAACTTTATTTTCCTGTAACTGCTCTCAACCTGTTGATGAGTCCCGACCCCCACTGATGGAAGAAATTACTAAACCTTGCCTCTTGAAGATAATTCAGTCGTTTCTGGTTTAAAACTTAATTTCTTTTGGGTAATTAATTACTCATTTGGTTTTGCTTTTCAGCTCCGTCCATTTCAAGTTCAATATCTCTATCAGGCCAGGTGCAGTGGAGCATGCCTGTAATTCCGGTTACCCAGGAGGCTGAGGTGGGAGGAGACCATGAAGCCGGGAGTTCAAGGCTACAGTGCACTATGATCACACCTATGAATAGCCATTGAACTCCAGCCTGGGCACCACAGTGAGACAGATGTGTGTGTGTTGAAAGCAGCCCTCAAGAATTTTCTCCACCCACCCTGCTTCCTACTCTCTGCACCACCTTTTCCTGCTTCTTTTTCTGTCCTATTCTTCCACTTCCTTCTCTTCTCTTCTTTCCCCCTCCTCTCTTTCTCTTCTTTCTCCTCCCCTTGAGGATTGTGCAGTCTAGCAGGAAGCAGCTCCTCTGCACAGGCAAGTGCTTTGCCACATCGCATGCCCAGAGCAGAGTGTGTCATTATGAAACCATTGTAACCTTCAGAAGCATATGTGGAAATCATCTTGATTTTTTTTCCCCCACAGGGAAAAGTATACCTTAGAGTTAAAATATCACAGAGGGGGTGACTGGACACTCTTATTATTCCAGATAATTACAAGAAATAAATAGAAGTCCTTTACACATTTCCTTTAATATGAAAAGTTGAGCGAAACTCAACACACTGAATATTTCATGGATAGCAACCATAATGCTGTGCTATTGAAGGGAAGTTGAGAAACACAATTGTTAATTATTTTTCACTTTATCATAGGAAGCTTTGATTTAATTTATTTATAAAGCTGGTAAAAAGCCCTGTGTATCTAAGATGAGATGGCAGATTGAACAATAGGGAAGGTAGCTGAATTCTGTATACAAAGACAAGCTAAATTACCCACAGGAATGTGATTTGTATTATGCAGGGTCCGGCTTCATTATTCTGTAAAATGCCTGCTATTTGTGTTCATGTCTTTCTGTCTGCTCTGTAGGGTTGTTCAGAAAGTAAGTTAACAAACGTGGCATTTTAAAAATTGTTTAAAGAAATGGATTTTTTATACTACCATAGCAGGTATGGAGTCCATGTTTTATGGCCACCTGTCAACATAATCTACAAAGAGATCCAAATCTTTGTCCTCAAGTGGGGAGGAAGCTGCTAAATGATGGTGGTAGGAAAGTGTGAAGTCAGTCACCACCACACCACTGGGGCTCTCTTTTCTCTAAAACATTCTCCTTCCCTTAATAGACAGCCTTTGTCAGCTAAAATCTAAGATAACATAGCAAAACAAAGGGGGAAAAAACCTATCTCTGCAAAATTCAACAAATTCCTTGGATTTGGGGAGTAGAAATATTTTTGCACTCATAAACCTATGCAGTTGGTGGCGCCAGTAGCTCAGTGAGTGGGGCGCCGGCCAAGTGCACTGAGGCTGGCAGGCCAGCTAAAACAACAACGACAACAGCAACAACAACAACAAAAAATAGCCGGGCGTTGGCCTGTGGTCCCAGCTACTTGGGAGGCTGAGGCAAGAGAATCACTTAAGCCTGAGAGTTTGAGGTTGCTGTGAGCTGTGACGCCACAGCACTCTAACCAGGGTGACAGCTTGAGACTCTGTCTCAAAAAAATAAAGTAAAATAAAAATAGAAATAAAAATAAACCTATGCAATCATCTGGAGGTCATATGTTTAAAGAAGCGACATGAGGCTGGGCGAGGTGGCTCATGCCTGTAATCCTAGCACTCTGTGAGGCCGAGGCAAGTGGATTGCCTGAGCTCACGGGTTCGAGACCAGTCTGAGCCAGAGGAAGACTTCATTTCTAAAAATAGTGGGGCACTGTGGCAGGTTCCTGTAGTCCCAGCTACTTGGGAGGCTGAGGCAAGAGAATTGCTTAAGCCCAAGAGTTGGAGGTTGCTGTGAGCTGAGATGCTACAGCACTCTATAGAGGGTGACAAAGTGAGTCTCATGAAAATAAATAAATAAATATTATAAAAATGAAGAAGTGACATGTTAACTGAAGGGATAGAGAAAGTGAGCATCAAAGGTCGTCCTCACCCTAGGTGGGTGTCTCACCTGCCTGACCAAACATCGGACAAGGATCTCAATGACTGAGCTCTTCACCACCCATCAAAAGCAAATACTCGAGACTGATTTTCTGAATGGTGGCCGTACATAGAACAAAGTTGAAATGTTGTTTTGAAAGCTCTGAAGCTTGAGCTCAACCTGATAATCAGTATTGATAATGTTGACTACCTGGAGTGCAGGTGCAGAGTGTCCTGGATGCCCACCCCACCCTTGCATCTGGTCAGCTCTCTGAACACGGGCAAGTGGTTTAACCTCAGTTTTGTCATTTATAAACTGAGAACGATAAGAGTAAGTGTTTATTTTATTTATTTTTTTGAGACAGAGTCTCACTATATTGCCCTCAGTAGAGTGCTGTGGTGTCACAGCTCACAGCAACCTCCAACCCTTGGGCTTAAGTGATTCTCTTGCCTCAGTCTCCCAAATAGCTGGGACTACAGGTGCCTGCCACAACGTCCGGCTATTTTTTTTTTTTTTGTAGTTGTCATTGTTGTTTAGCAGGGCAGGGCCAAGTTCGAACTTGTCAGTCGCTGTGTATGCGGCCGGCACCCTAACCACTGAGCTATGGGTGCCGAGCCAGTAAGTGTTTATTATTGTGAGAACATATTAAGTAAGGAATGCAAAGTCCTTAGCACTTAGGAATATGTCACTATGTTGGTTAGTGGATGGCAAGAGGAAGTGGCAGTGGGTCCCTCCTGTATATATGGATCCTGGATAAACTTCAAAGCCCTAGGCTACTTTGGGCTTGTTTACATTAAAACCACTATAAACCTAAGTCACTCTGAAGAGAGGCCCGACCCTTTCCTGAGTGAGAAGGCTGTCCCAAGTCCATATCTTCAAGAGGACAAGCAACCTGGACAACCGAATGACATTGCCGTTACTGTCTCTGAAACATAGATAATTTTGGACCTGGAGTCCACGTATAGGACTGGGGTGGGCGCTGCAAAACCCTTGTGTTTGATTACAAAATTTATTGTTTGCGTTTACTTTTCTCTGGAGAAGACCCTTCATTTTGTCAAATTCTCAAATGTAGGTCCTTTCACAATACGCAAAAGGTTGAGAAGGGCTGCTCTGGTTTCTTTTCTTTTCTTTTCTTTTTTTTTTGAGACAGAGCCTCAAGCTGTCGCCCTGGGTAGAGTGCCGTGGCATCACAGCTCACAGCAACTTCCAATTCCTGGGCTCAAGCGAGTCTCCTGCCTCCGCCTCCCAAGTAGCTGGGACTACAGGCGCCCACCACAACGCCCGGTCATTTTTTGGTTGCAGCCGTCATTGTTGTTTAGTGGGCCAGGGCTGGATCCGAACCCGCCAGCTCAGATGTACGTGGCTGGCGCCTTAGCTCTCTGAGCCACAGGCGCCGAGCCTGCTCTGGTTTCTTGAAGAATCCTTTGCTTCCTTCCTAGAGCACTTATTGGATCCATTCACCATTTCCCATCCCCAGCCCCAGCCCCAATGCTGTCTATTCAAGCCCTAGTCCTAGATCTATTCCTCTGGTTCTGTTTGTTCTCTTGGCATTAGCCTCACTCCCATCTTCAACCTGCTTTCTCACAAACCTCTCTTAAAACTGCAGTATTTCTTTCTTTCTTTTTTTTGAGACAGAGTCTCACTCTGTCGCCCTTGGTGGACATCACAGCTCACAACAACCTCCAACTCTTGGGCTTAAGTGATACTCTTTCCCGAGTACGTGGGACTACAGGCGCTCGCTACAACACCAGGGCTGAGTTCGAACCTGCCACCCTCAGTATATGGGGCTGGCGCCCTACCCACTGAGCCACAGGCACCGCCCTGTTTGTACCATTTCATCCAACCACATTTGTTCTGCTCTACCATCTCCTACAAACTGCTCTCTGCTGCCCCCACTTGTTCAAACTGACAGTGATCTGGGGAGTATTTCTTACATATGAGTAATTACTTACGCAATCTCCATTGAGAAAATGGTTGGTCATGTTTTTGCAGTTCAAGGTGCTAACTCCTGTAGGCATGTAATTACATGGCTGTATTTCCAGAACTCCAGATAAAGCCTTAGAATGGAGGAAATTCTCCCACTTATTGCACTTAGAGAACTTGTTTTAACTGCAGATTCTGACCTATGTGCAAATGTCCATGGACTGAGGAAGATTCCCCCTCACCTACACTTTAGTATATATGAAGGATCTGAGGGTGAGCTTTGGTTTGGCGAGAGAAAGCAAAAGGAATGTGCTGAGCCCCCAAATAGGGGCAGTAGGGAAGTAGATCCACAGGGGTGAGGCGATCTACTAGGGAGTGGGGTGAGTTGATGGACATTGATTTCTGACTTCCTCTGTTTCACAGGGTCCATCTGGCCCTGAAGTGTTGATGTGCAAATAGGAATGCTTCCTGCTTTGTCCTGTCACTTTATGTTTGGTAACAAGGGGCAGGGGTTAGGACAAAGTGCAGCTCTTTAACATACAGCTCTGGTTGCTTTGCTGAGACCAGAGTGGAGAAAGGCGTGCATTTAGGTTTATTGAATAGGTGCTATCTGCCACTTACTAGGAATGTCCATATCACATCAACATTAGATTTGGAGGGAGGTTGAAATAACCCACTGGAGCAAAGCCACATCATGGTGAGAGAAGGGCAACCAATTCAAGAAAAGGAAGCTCATTTAGGGCGGCACCTATGGCTCAAAGGGGTAGGGCGCCAGCTCCATATGCCAGAGGTGGCGGGTTCAAGCCCAGCCATGGCCAAAAACAGCAAAAAAAAAAAAAAAAAAAAAAAAAAAGGAAACTCATTTAGCCATCCAGCTCTCTTCTTTTTTGTCTGCTTTTCTATTTTTAATTTAATTTAATTTAATTTAATTTAATTTAATTTTATTTTATTTTATGAGACAGTCTCACTCTGTCACCCTGGATACAGTACTGTGGCATCACAACTCACAGCTACCTCAAACTCTTGGGCTTCAGCAATCCTCTTGCCTCAGGATGCAAGTAGCTGGGACTATAGGCGTGCACCACTATGCCCAGCTACTTTCTCTCTCTCTCTCTTTTTTTTTGAGACAGAGTCTCACTGTGTCACCCTCGGTAGAGTGCTGTGGTGTCACAGCTCACAGCAACCTCAAACTCTTGGGCTTAAGCGATTCTCTTGCCTCAGCCTCCCAAGTAGCAGAGACTATTCAACCCCTAGTCCTAAATCTATTCCTCTGGTTCTGTTTGTTCTCTTGGCACTTGCCACAACTTTGGCCTGGCTATGTTTTTTGTTGTTGCAATTTTCATTGTTGTTTTAGCTGGCCCAGGCCGGGTTTGGACCGCCAGCCTCGGTGTATGTGGCTAGTGCTCTACCCACTGAGCTATGGGTGCCGCTTACTTTCTCTATTTTTAGTAGAGACAGGGTCTTGCTCTTGTTCAGGCTGGTCTTGTTCTCCTGAGCTTGAGGGATCCACCCGCCTTGGCCCTCAGACTGTTAGGATTATAGATGTGAGCCACAGTGCCCAGCCTATTGTCTGCTTTTCAACAGATGGGGAGACTGAGAATCAAGGTAAATAACTGTCCCTTACAAGGGTACAAGTGAAAATTACTAAAAGTAGAATATAAATATCTTCATATAGTGATTAAAAGGCCATGAAGGCTATGTTAAATAGTTCAATGAAAATATTTCAGATTGTATATAAAGTCAGCACATTATGCCCCATGATTGCACCAATGCACACAATTATGATTTAATAAAAATTTTTTTAAAAAGCATGTTTCAAGTCTCAAGCTTTAATTATTTTTTTAAATTTCATGGTGCTATAATCATTTGTCAGATGTATAGCTTGCATGCTGTGCATAACCAGAATTTACAAGGTACTCAAATGAATCAGCAAGAAAAAAGCCAAATAACCCTATTAAAAAGTGGGCAAAGACATGAATAGTCACTTTTCAAAAGAAGATGCATAATGGCCCACGAACATCTGAAAAAAGGCTCAACATAACCTTCATGGCTAATTTACACTGTTATGATTTAATTAAAAAGTAATAAAAAATAAAAATAAATGAAAAAAGGCTCAATACCACTAATCATTGGGGAAATGCAAATTAAAACTACAATGAGATACCACCTTACTCTTGTCAGAATGGTCACTATTTAAAAATCATAAAAAATAGATATCAGCATGGATACACTGGAAAGGGAACACTTATACACAATTGGTAGGATTATAATTCATACAACCTATTTTCAAAACAATAGAGAGAGTCCTCAAACAACTAAAAGTATACCTACCATTCGATCCAGCAATCTTACTACTATTTATCTACTTAAAGGAAAAGAAGTCATTATATAAAAAAGACACTTGAACTTGTATGTTTACCGCAGCACCATTCACAATTGCAAAGATATGGAATCAACCTACTTGCCAATCAACTGATGAGTAAATAAAGAAAATGTTATATATATAACATATATATACACACATGCTGCAGAATATTACTTAGCCATAAATAAGAATGAACTAATGTCTTGTGCAGCAACTTGTATGAACTGGAGACCATTATCCTAAGTAAAATATCTCAGGAATGGAAAAACAAATACCACATGTACTCAGTTGTAAGGGGGAGCTTAACAATGGTTATACATGGTCATATGAGTGGTATAATGGACTTTGGAGACTCAGAAAAGGGGATCATGGGGGTGCAGGATAAAAATTTATCTACTGGGTACAATGTACACTATTTGGGTGAAGAATATACTAAATAAAAGTCCTGACTTCAACACCATACAATTCGTCCATGTGTCAAAAAACCACTTGTATCCTCAAAATCTATTGAAATAAAGAAAAAAAAAACAATTTTAAGCAAAAAAAATCATAGTGTTAAATTCCTATGTAGATGTTATCTGGTGATTCAGACTGGAGGATATAAGCATGTATTCTTCAGTGTTTTTTCAGCTTTGCTGCCATAACAAGAAATTCCAACATCACAGTGGATTCCTCATCACTTTGCATGTAGGCTGCAGGGTGCGTGTGGCTCTGACTGGGCTATGCTTTGCTTCATGCTGATCTTCATTTTAGGTACCTGATTGAGCAAACAGTTCCAGTGTGAGAGGTGCCCATTCTCATAACAGAGAGGAAGAAGAAGAGGAGGGGAAGATTATCATAATGTATCGAGCATCATGCCTGCCCACACTCTGCCAACCAAAGCATGTCATTTGTTCAAATCCAAAGCCAAATGGCATGGAGGAAACACTCCTAACACACGAGACTAGCAACTGTTCATATCCAAGGCAATGGTGGGAGGGGAGTGTCCAGTCCTACATAGAAAACAACTGCTAACTAATTATAAAATAGAAAACAAATTCTACCTGGGGCAGAAACAAACAAGCAAGCATTTCAAACTTCTGTTGACTCCCATTGTTTATGAATAACAGGCTATGCATTTACAGGAAGAAAGATGATGAGTTGATGAAATAATTTGATGCCCCAACAAACACCACCTTTATAAATATATTCCCAAGAGTAGAACATAGTAAAACATTTTGAAAGAGTCTAAAAATTACCCAAGTGCAGTGGCTCATGCCTGTAATCCTAGAACTCAGGGAGCCTGAGGTAGGTGGATTGCTAGAGCTCAGGAGTTTGTGAACAGCCTAAGCCAGAGCAAGACTCCATCTCTAAAAATAACCGAGTGTTGTGGTGGGTGCCTGTAGTCACAGCTACTTGGGAGGCTGAGGAGAGAGAATCATCTGAGCCCAAGAGTTTGAGATTGCTGTGAGCTATGACCCCATGGTACTCTACTGAGGGTGAAAAAGTGACACTCTGTCTAAAAAAAGAGACTAAAAATTCTTTTTTGAAGACCATTTTGTTCTGTCACCTAGCCAGAGTACATTGGCATCATCATAACTCACTGCCACTTCAAACTCCTGACCTCAAGCCTCAAGCGATCCTCATGCCTTGGCCTCCCAGAGTGCTAGGATCACTGGTGTGAGCCACCTTCCCTGGACTTAAAAATTCCCAATGGGGCCTATTTGTAGACTGTGTAAAGAAGTCAGAGACAACAAAGCACAATTCTCAAGCACCCTGATCCCTGTCTGGGGTGCTGGGATGAGGTCTTCCCTCACAAACACACCTTCCTGTCTCCCTGGAGAAGGTGAAAGCTAGACTCACTTTGTGGTATTACAATAAAGTTAGTAAATGGGAAACTCACAATAAACTTAGTAAATGGGGAACTGAGGCATAGTCACAATAGCTTCTATCCATTGAGCATCCTCTATGTGCTAGGCAATTTCCTATGAGGTTAAAATATTACTTACCTCTCACATAATCTGCATAAAGTAGGTAAAATTACCCAAGTTGACAGATAGAGAAACATTATTATTATTTTAAGATTCATTTCCCATGATGAAAGAAGTATACAAAAAGCAAGTGTAAACTTGTTTAAAGAGAAGTTGAGCTACCGAGTCCAATATTTGAACACCTAGCATCAGACCTGATGAGGATGGTAGGATTCTTGGAGAAGTTCTCAAAATCCTTACACCTGACTCTAACACTGGACCACAGCCTTGATTCTCAAAGAGTCATCTATATACCAGGACCAACAGCCTCACTATTACCTGGGAGCTAATGACAAATGCTGAAGAATCTCTAGGTCCATTCCGTGTTATAACCTGCATTTGAATAACAGCCCCAAGTGATTCATATACACACTGAAGTCAAAAAAATTCTAAGGTGGTGTTTTCTGGACCTTCCCAATGTTAACTTTTGTGTTGGATAATTCTTTGAGGATCATGTCCAGTGTGTGGTAAGACTTTGAGCAGCACTCCTGGCTTCAGCCAACTAGGTGACAACACTACCTCCTCAGTGGTGACAACTGAATGTTTCCCCAGGCATTTCCAGGCCTCTTCTGGATGCATGATCACCCCCTTGTTGAGAACCACTGACCGAGAGTGTGAGAACTAAAAACATCTTTATGGAGTTCCAATCAAAGCTCATCCATCAGTTCATACCAGTGGGAAGATCACTTAACCTTTCTGAACACCATTTCAGAAAGTACAGAACAAGTCTCTAACAATATTGGCCTATCTAATGGACACGTCTAAAAATCAGACAATACAATCCTGTGGAAAGCAACTGGGGTACTTTCCTACCCATTTCCTACCCATTTCCCTGGTAGTGTAGTCCCCACCAGGGGACTATGAGCACTATCTGAGTGACAGGCACATCTACAGCCAGGACATAAACATGACAAAAATGATTCATGTAATCTAAGATATTTGCACCCCATTAATATTTTGAAATAATAATAAAAAGATCAAATGTGCCTGGTGGGATAGAGAAGGAAGAAGTGAGTATGGTTACTCTTGGATTTCATATTAATATTAATCTTTCTAAGATTGAAAATTCACAAAAAAAGAAATGAAAAAAAAGTGTACTTGGAAACTTTAGGATGCAAGTATGGGAAGTATTCCATCATAAAATTTTGAAAAGGAAAACAACTGGTATCTAGATATTACATGATGATTTGAAAAAAGATGTTGAAGCTTGAAATAGGGAAGATAAGGCTTATCCATCCTATCAGAGAGAATTAAGGTTTGAATCATCACTGTGGGGGCTTAGTTGTCCACATTCGACAGAGTCCCCTGTATGTCTGCCACCAACCTCTCTGAGTGGGTCTGTAGGAACCATGTGAGTCCTGCTTTAGAAGATCATTACTTCAGTGAAGTACCTTTGTCAATCAGATGCCATTGATTATGTATGGTATTCTAAATGGAAGCCTTCTTCTAGTTTATACGTGATATGTATAGAAACGGGTTGAATTATAAAATTCCATAGAAGAGAATAATACAGAGAGATTAAAAATCATATTTTCAAGAAATGCTTAAGACACAATGAAAATACTCAGCATATCTGTAGTGAAAAAAGCAGGATATAAAACTGTATTTAGACTCTGACTTCTTTTCAGCAATGGACACAAACATATACTTGGTATATAAGAGTGAAGAAGACTTTTAAAAAGTCACAAAATGTCAACAGTGTTTCTCTCAAAATAAATGCCAGTGATTATTTTCTTTTTGTAATTATCTCTGTATTTCACGATTTTAAGATAAGCATGTGTTATTTTATTAAGTCAGCAAAAATTGTTTCACACACATTTTGGGTGTGGGACACAATTAGAAGAGGAACTTTAC
>CAUYRH010051897.1:0-18899 GCA_963574655.1 Perodicticus potto
GGCGCCTGTAGTCCCAGCTACTTGGGAGGCAGAGGCAGGAACTCGCTTGAGCCCAGGAATTGGAGGTTGCTGTGAGCTGTGATGCCACAGCACTCTATCCAGGGTGACAGCTTGAGGCTCTGTCTCAAAAAAAAAAAAAAAAAATTAGATGATTAAATTTAAAAAGACAAAATAAAAATTATCCACCTTACAGTCTACAGTACTGTTAGCATTTGGACATGCTTGATACACATTTCTATTTATATACTTAAAAAGTGCCAAGCGTTCCGAGTATTGTATGTTCTGTTTGGGGCGCTGGGTTTGTTCTCCCCTGGAGCCTGCTGGGTCATTCTGGGGCACAGCACAGGTCACCTTGAGCTGTGAATTACAGCCTGAGAACGGTCTCACTGCCTTCACTCTCCCTAAATACAAGGTCAGCACGTTCTGGGAGGTTTTCCCTTCTGGGCTTCTCTCCCTATTCCCTCCTTGTCAGTCAGGTCTTCGAATAGCATGACCTGCTTCCCTTTTGAATCCTAGTAGATTCTCTGGGAATCCAGTGTCATCTCCTTTTAGAAGGCGCCCTGGGTTCCCTTTCTGGGCATCCATCGCTGCACACCTATCCCCTCTGATCACCAGGCTCATGGCTTATCACACTGAGTGGTCAATACCTGCTGTGGATGGAATGTGTCCCCCCGAAGTTCATCCCCAGTGCAACAGTGTTGGGAGGTAGGGCCTAAAGATAGTGATTAGGTCATGAGGGCTACACCCTCACAACTGGATTATGCCATTATCTCGGGAGTGGATTAGTTATAAAAGCGAGTTCGGCCCCCTCCTGCTTGCTGGTGTTTTCTTGCCTTTTTACCTTCTACCATGGGATGACACAGCAAGAAGACTCTTGCTGGGTTTGGCCCCTTCATCTTGGACTTCCAGCCTCCAGAACTGTGGCCAAATAAACTGCTTTTCCTTATAAATTCCCTCATCTGTGGTATTCTGTTATCTAGGCTGGCTGTGTGAGCACCAATACTATTTGCTGTAATCCAGCATGTTATTTCAACAAAATATGACTGAGTGGATATTTGTGATGTGGAGATGCCCAGGCTACCCACAGAATCATGAGAAATCTAATGATTTTTAAAGCCACATGTTATGAGATAGTCAGTTAAACAACTGGAAAAAAAAAACCAAAAACAGGTCTAGTTCTTTGCACAGCCTTGAGAGGATTCTGTTGGTGTGTGTTGACCATTCTTCAGCTGAAGACCTCCAGTGCATCCTTCCCAGGGCTCTGGAGCTCGCTATCTGCCCTTGTCCACCCGAACTCTCTGCCTCAGTCTCCCTGACCTCTCAGTTTCATCTCCTCAACTCAGAGAATTTGTCCTGCTTCTCTCAGATGCCCCCTCCCTAGACACATTGAGTTTGGGAGGCTCTTCACCATTTCAGTAGAGATCCCTCAAAATGTTGTCCGGAAGAGGTCCCTTATAGATTCCATAATTTAGAACGTTCAGGATGAGTCAAAGACTCAGACGAATCTCCTATGGGATGTAATATTGCCTATCAATTGATTACCTTGACATTTGGGATTGAATTAGCTTCCAAAACTCCTCAATTATTTCAAGTACTGAGGTTTTGAATCTCATCCCTTCTCTGTTTAACTGAACAGAAACAATACATTGGTGATTTTGGTAATCTTTTTATGTTAAAAATACATGAAAGAGTTTACTTTTGATTAATGGGCTGAATGTTAGCTGTTACTAATAGTAGCTATAATAGTGTCATTGATGAATGATATGCTTTTCAAAGTATTAGTTAGCTATATTCAAGTTGTTTTTTATATGCAATAATAACACTCGCCAACTTCTTTATCAGTCAAGACTCTTGCTTGGAAATCATGGAAGTCAATTTAAACTCCTACAGGAATAGGATTTATAGGCTCACTTAGCTCCAAAGGCTAAGAGGTAGGGCCTGATTCAGTTTTCAGAGCTCTGTTTTTTTTTGTTTTGTTTTTTTGAGTTTAATACGATTGCACTGGGGATGAAGTTTCCAACACATGAACTTTGAGGGACAAATTCCATCCCCCATAACAGGTGTTGACCACTCAGTATGATGAAGTGTGAGCGTGGTGATCAGAGGGGATAGGTGTGCAGCGATGGAAGGGAGCCCAGGGAGCCTTTTGAAAAGAGATGGAACTGGATTCCCAGAAAATCTACTAGGATTCAACAGGGAAGCAGGTTAAGCTATTCAAAGACCTGACTGACAAGGAGGGAATGGGGACAAAAGGCCAGAAGCAAAAACCTTCCAGAACGTGCTGACCTCATATTTAGTTAAAGAGAATGAGGAGTGAGACCATTCGAAGGATGTAATTCAATTCTATCTATTGCTCTGGATAGACTGCCGTGGCGTCTAACTCACAGTAACCTCAAACTCCTGGGATCCAGCCATCCTCTTGCTTCATCCTCCCGAGCAGCTGGGACCACAGGTGCCCCACAATAACACCCAGCTAATTTTTTCTATTTTTAGTAGAGATGGGGGGATGGTCTTGATCTTGCTCAGACTGGCCTTGAACCTTTGAACTCAAGCAATCCACGTGCCTTGGCCTACAGAGTACAATTACAGGTGTGAGCCACCACGCCTGGCCTTTCTCTTGGTTCCACTTGCTTCTTGTATCTTTGTTTTCAGTCTGGCAGGATCAAATTTTATGTTGGCCTTTGGGTTTTGAGTTCAAAACAAACAGGATCCCAGTTGTCCAGGCCTGGGTCCTATGCCCGTTCTTGGTGTGGGGTCAGGAGAGAGTCAAGTCCATGGTGTCATAAGCCATGAACAGGACTCCTCTGGAAGGGGGTTTTTCGTCCTTGGCAGTCTGACACTGTGGGCTGTACAATTTTCTGCTGTGGGGCTGTGCCATGCGTTATGTTTAGCAGTCCCGAGGTGCCAGTATTATCTCTCCTATTTCCTGCTAGGTTTGACAACCAAAAAAGTCTTTAAATGTTGCCAAATATCCCCTGGTGAGCAAACTTGCTGCCATGAAGAACCACTTTTATGGGTAGAGAAAGCGGCCAGGAAAAACGGGCCCCACACTCACATCAATGTGTTTTCTGAGCAGAATAGAAGAGGGTTGATTTACAGTTGGGACTTGTCATTGTACTGTGAACCATTGCTGTGGTTACAATTTAGTGCAGTGCTTTAATTCCTCGAAAATAATTTTGGGACAGGGTTCCTAAAAACTGGGAACAAACCCTGTGGATGTGAAATTAATATATATGTTCATAGCAGAACCAGAATAGATGAAAAGTTCATGGTGTCAAGATGAGGATCGTAAACTAAGATGGGTTTTCATCTGTTTTCTGTTGATTATAACAAGACATCTGAAACTGGGTAATGGATAAGAAACACAATTTATTTCTTACAGTTCTGGAAGTTGGGGAGTTGAAGGATGAGGGCGCACAGCCGGGAGAGCCTTCTTGCTGTGGGAACTATTTGCAGAGTCCTGAAGCTGCTGCACAGGGCTCCCTGTGGCAAGGGGCTGCCTGTGGCAAGGGGCCTTAGTGAGCCAGCTCTGGTCTCTCTTCCTCATCTATAAAGCCACAAGTTCCTCTCGCAGGATAACCCAAGATTCTGTTAACCTGTGAATCCACTTAACCATGAAAGTATTAGTAATCCATTCATGAGGGCACAGAGCTCATGACCCAATTGCCTCTTAAAGATCCCACTTCTTGATATTGTCACATTGGAGGTTAAGTGCTGAAGTGAGTTTTGGAGGGGACAAACATTCAAACCACAGCACACTGGAGGACCAAGGTCTATTTTGGCTCAATCCTGTGCCAGTTGTAATCATTTAAAAATTATTTAATCTCTTGGGCAGTGGCTGTGGCTCAAAGGAGTAGGGCGCCGGCCCCATATGCCACAGGTGGCAGGTTCAAACCCAGCCCCAGCCAAAACTGCCAAAATAAACAAATAAATAAATAAAATAAAATAAAATAAAATTATTTAATCTCTTAATCCTCGATTTCCTCCTATATAAACAATTAATGATAGAAAACCACTTATAATGTATGTGAAACTTTGAAATGTCAGGCAAACTGGAGGTATTACTTACATGTACTTTTCTTTCTTTTTTTTTTTTTTTTTTGAGACAGAGTCTCAGGCTGTCGCCCTGGTAGAGTGCTGTGAAGACACAGCTCACAGCAACCTCCAACTCTTGGTCTTAAGCAGTTCTCTTGCTTAGCCTCCAGGAACCGAGCCTTCAGTGTACATTTCAATTACATGAATATGAAAGCTACTTTGGTAATTTCTTTTTTTTTTTTTTTTTTGAGGCAGAGCCTCAAGCCGTCACCCTGGATAGAGTGCTGTGGCATCACAGCTCACAGCAACCTCCAATTCCTGGGCTCAAGCGAGTCTCCTGCCTCCGCCTCCCAAGTAGCTGGGACTACAGGCGCCCGCCACAAAGCCCGGCCATTTTTTGGTTGCAGCAGTCACTGTTGTTTGGCGGCCCGGGCTGGATTCGAACCCGCCAGCTCAGGTGTACGTGGCTGGTGCCTTAGCCCGTTGAGCCACAGGCGCCGAGCCTTCTTATTTTTCTTGGATCAGAACCAACCTTTCCTTCCTTCCTTGTTTCCTTCTTTTCTTCCTTCCCTTCCCTGTCTTTTCTTATTTTTTCTTTTCTTTTGGTTTGTTGTTAAAAGTAGAGATATCAATGCTATAACACAGAGAAAAGTTATTTTTATATTCTAGCGTGTTTTAAGAGGCAAGAATTGCTCACTTGATTTATTACCAGTGTCTTCTGTTTCTGCTGTTTAGAAAACCAAAAATGGAAAAAAAAAAAAAAGGAAAGGAAAGGAATAGCAAGAAAAACATTTCCAGTTCATCAAGCTAACTGGTGGGTGAGAGTTCTAGAAATGATCCGTCCTCATGAAGGCAGACATTATGTCCCAAGAGTACACGGTATGTTATGGTCTCAGCCTTCTGGCTCTGTTCCACCTTGGTAATAACCCAACCGGTTAATTCAGCGGGATTTAAGCTTCTGGTCTTTGTCTGAACAAATCAGAAATTGCCAGAGAATGTTTGAACAAATTGTGGAGCCAGTTGTAGGGTAGAATATATCCCAGAAACAAACGAATGACCTAATCCAGTGTCAGAGGCAGGGACTTAATGATTCATCCCTTAAAAGAGACTTAGAGTAGGGTTTACTTTCCAAGTGAAGGAGAGAAAATCTGCTTTTTGATCTAATCCAGTTGTAGGAAAATTTTGGAGTGTCACCTTCTGGAGTAAACATTGTTTGACTCAGATTTGTGATTTATTATGCAAGAGCCTCTGTAGAGTTTCCAGCTAAGAATGCTGCGTTTGTTCCTTTTCTGTTTGGAGAAAGAGGCTTTGGGGGGTGACATCTCTTACCGTGATCACTATCACTGGATCAGTTTTTCATATTCTTGTTTTGATTAAAAACTGCCGAACCGAGAACATATACATCTCTCAGCCACTAAAGTCTCCTAAAAGACGCTTCCTTCTCAGGGGGAAGCTTTGGATACTTCCGGAAAAATTCAGCGTTCTTTAAGTGAAGGAGTTCACACCGATATTCATCACGCGATTTACATTTGAATAGTACAAAATACAGGAAACCATAGAGGGAGAGAGGAGAAATTTTTATTATGTGCTTGGCGAGGAGTCTCTGAATGTTTAGAGTCTGGGAACGGATACTAGCAGAAGTCTTTGTGTGGTTGTTAGGGAGGGCACACATCCCCCTTTCCACCCACTCACAGCCATCCGCAGCCTGGACTTTGGAGTCAAAATAGCACTCTTCCTATACTTAATAGGACGAGGAGAGACTATTTTTCCCCTTGGCATATTTCTACAGCTGGAAAAGAAGGAAGCAAGGAAGATGATGAATAGCTTTCTAGCTAAGCACATTAATAATATCCTCTTACATCTTCTAACAGAGTTTCTGTTTTGTTTTGTTGTAAGGACCTATTTCCTCTCTAATGAACTTTCAGTGAGAACTTCTTGTTTGAATGTTTGTTTCTGATCCTTCGGGGGTTTCCTTTACTGGTATTTTTACTTTGATTGGCGAGCTAGATCTGGTATCTGGGAACTTTTGAAGACACACGAATAGGCAGTGGTTAAAGAGGTGAAATGCATCACAGAGGAAATAGAGTCGCTTCTGTGTTCCTCCGACACGTCCTCAGACTCACAACGCTGTCCACACACAGTCAGTAGAATTCATTATTCCAGCTGCTTTGAGTTTTAAAGTGCCAACATGTAGAAATAATAACCCAAATCATTTTTTTCTTCCGAGATATTTGAGAACTCTGGCCACACCTTATTTTTAAGAGCGTACCATGTGATTGACTAGATCAAAATTCTTTCCCTGGAGTCCCTGAGATAATGTCTCGCTCAATAATGTCCCATATGTGTAGGTCATAGTCTCAGGAGCTGAATAGTAAGCCGTTGGCCACACATCTATTTTTAAGTCACTAGGAAAAAATGGAAATAATTTTACAAAATAAAGGAACTATTCGTTAGCCTTTCTTTCTTTTGGGGGGAGGCGCGAGAGAGGATTGAGGAAGACATCTATGTCTTTGATTCATGTCAAATCAAGAGCTGGGAATAAATCAAATACAGGAGAAATTTTTCCTACGTGATGGGAGCAGTCCAAATTCCCACAGTTTAGGTTATCCGGTCCACATTGAGGTTTTGGTGTGTGGGGTTTGGTGTCAATGGCATAAAATGGCACACTCATCATCTTGTGGATATAAAAACACTGAAATGATCTGTTTTATTGGGTTTGAGTCTACTAAATACAGTCCTTGAGTCAGGTACAAAATCTCATTGTTCTAATACCAAACAAATGCTGAGTCCCCTGTCAAGCTTAATTAAAATGCAATGACCACGTTGCACCAATGCATGATGGATGCCAACTCATCAACAGCTCTGTCTGATTGTGTGCACCTGACATTGGAGGGCCTCTTCATGATCCAAGTTCAATGGCATTTTAGAGTTTCAACAGATCACTGCTTCGATTTGTGTTTACTTTCATTTTCTCTGGGCAGAACTCTCTAATCTGGGCTTAAGTTTTTATACTATGCTTTTGTGACTTGCTCAAATTACCCTATTCCAATAACAGCAATACTCTTCATAGGGGAGATTTTAAAAGTGCCTCTGCCAACTGTGTATACAATTTCTACTACTTTGCATGATTCCTTAGATACAGGAAACACAATTATTGTTTGGAATTGAGCTACATCCTTAAGAGACACGAAGCTCCACTTGGCTGTTTAGTGTTTTTGTTTTTTTTTCCTCCTTCATTGTCACACATGGATTTTGTTTTATGAGAATTAAATAAAAATGGACAATGTGGCTGTAAATAGCTACAGGGAAGGGAAAATCTATTTGTGAAATCATTAATACTTGTGACTAAATAAGGGTGTTCTCTGAGCATTTGTTGACTATTCACGAGAGAAAAATCATTGTTCTAAGTCTGGCAGGCTATGGTATAAGGAGGAAGAAAATATTTCCCTAAGACTGTCCACTGAATATTTTAGCTGATAACACAATTTTTTTTGGAAGTTAAGATTTGTTTGCATCTTTGGTAATCAGACATGACCTCTTCAGAAAGGCCTTTTGTGAAAACCTCTATGAAATGCTGCATAAACACCTTCCATCTGGTTCCACTGTCTGCTCAATTTCTTCCAAACATTCATCATGGGGGCGGCACCTGTGGCTCAAAGGAGTAGGGCGCTGGCCCCATATACTGGATGTGGTGGGTTCAAACCCAGCCCCGGCCAAAAACTGCACAAATTTTTTTTTTTTTTTGAGACAGAGCCTCAAGCTGTCATCCTGGGTAGAGTGCTGTGGCATCACAGCTCACAGCAACCTCCAATTCCTGGGCTCAAGTGAGTCTCCTGCCTCTGCCTCCCAAGTAGCTGGGACTACAGCCGCCCGCTACAACGCCCCGGCCATTTTTTGGTTGCAGCTGTCATTGTTGTTTGGTGGGCCCGGGCTGGATTTGAACTTGCCAGCTCAGGTGTATGTGACTGGGGCCCTAGCCCATTGAGCCACAGGCGCTGAGCCATAAAAAAAATTTTTTTTGAGGCGGCGCCTGTGGCTCAAGGAGTAGGGTGTTGGCCCCAAATACGGCTTGGTACTGCATCTCATACCTGTAATCCTAGGCATGAGGCCGAGGTGTGTGGATTGCCTGACCAGATGAAGCAAGAGTGAGATACCATCTCTTCTAAAAATAGAAAAACTAGCCATTGTGTTAGGTGCCTCTAGTCCCAGTTACTTGGGAGGCTGAGACAAGAGGATCCCTTGAGCCCAAGAATTTGGGGTTGCTGTGAGCTGTGACGCCAAGCTGTGAGTGGAGACTCTGTCTTAGAAAAAAAAATCATCATTACAAAGTATTATATTGATCAATATATATATTCACTAGCTTAAAAACCTCTAGAAAAGCCCTACCTAATAGAAATATGTTGCCAGCCACCTATGAAATTTAAAACTTTTTAGAAACCATATTGAAAATGTAAAAAGGAATAGGTGAAATTTATTATAGTAGAATAATTTTCTTAAACCCACTATTCCCATAATATTATCATTTAAACATATAATCAGTATAAAATAACTGTTAACAAGATAGTTTATGTTCATTATTTGGATGAAATTTTTGAAATCCAGCATGTATTTCATACTCAAAGCACATTTCAATTCTCTTTTTTTGAGACAGAGTCTTATTCTGTTGCCTGGGCTAGAGTGCAGTGGCATCATCACAGCTCACTGAAACCTTGAACTCCAGGGCTCAATGGATCCTCCTACCTCAGCCTTCTGAGTAGCTGGGACTATAGGTATATACCACCACACTCAGCTAATTTTTTTTTGTTTGTTTTTGAGATAGAGTCTCACTAGTCGCCCTCAGTAGAGTGGCGTGGCATCACAGCTCACAGCAACCTCAAACTCTTGGGCTTAAGTGATTCTCTTGCCTCAGCCTCCAAAGTTGCTAGGATTACAGGCACCTACCACAACACCTGGCCTTTTTTTTTTTTTTTTAACAAGTGAACAGTTTATTAAGGTGTATGTGGCTGGTGCTGTAACCACTGAGCTTCAGGTGCTGAACCTAATTTTTATATATTTTTTAAAGATAGGGTCTCACTGTGTTGCCCAGTCTGGTCTCATACTCCTGTGCTCAAGCCATCCTCCCTACCTCAGCCTCTCAGACTACTGGGATTTACAGGTGTGAGCCAGTGCACAAGGCCAGCACTTCTCAATTCATTCCTTCCTACCTACCTCCCTTCCTTTCTTCCTTTCTTTTTTTGAGACAGAGTCTTACTTTGTCACCCTTGGTAGAGTTCTGTGGCATCATAGCTCACAGCAACCTCAACCTCTTGGGCTCAAGTGAGCTTCTTGCCTCAGATTTTCATTTTTAGTAGACATGGGGTCTCACTCTTGCTCAGGCTGATCTTAAACTGAGCTCAAGCAATCCACCCTCCTCGGCCTCCCAGAGGTCTAGGATTACAGGTGTGAGTCATTGCACCTGGCCTCACTTCTCAATTCTTATAAGCCCCATTTCAAGCGCTCACTGGTCACTCAAGGTTTGTGGCTGCCATATTGGGCCACATAGCTTTACAGCCTAGGACATAAGTAAGCTCCAACTGGTCAGCAACTTTGTATTCTTCATTATACTAAAGACTCAGCAAGTAGTCAATGTCAGAGCAAGTCAATGTTAGAGGTATAAGGGCCACGGCTATTTAGCCAAAGGTCTGTGTGGAAGATGTCTTCCAGCAGGCTGTAAGGCCTCGCTAGTCCTCTTTTTTCCTGATATTTCCCACTTCCCTATTACTTGAAGGATATCAAAATGCAAGAAATGTCACTATATCATTTATTTTGCCATGAAACTCATTTTTCTGGGAAAAGCCAAATACCATATCCTGTGATGACGCTCTGCCCACACATCCCTCAGAACGATTCTTTAGATTTGCATTCTTGCCTAGGTTTTCCCTCTTATCTCTCAGCTCTCTGCCTTTAATCAATTCACAAGCTGCTTAATCAGCAGTGGTTCAAAACAGGTTTTGTAAAGATTGCCCATTCCTTGATATTTTGCCAATACCTCCTTCCGTCCATCAAGTCCCATAAAAATAAATAAAAGCATTTGGGACCTTCTTTGTGCCAAAGAAGTAGGCATTGCAGATATGCTAGGGGGCAACACAGATCCTGGTCCTGCCCTCAGTCTAAAGGGGAGAAAGACAAGCAAATTGTAATGCAGGGAGTGTAGTAACCGACCTGGCAAGAAGACCCTTAAAGACCCCTAACTGTTTCAGTCTGAGTCCCTGTCTGTCTCAAACCGCCCTTTAGTTTAATTCTGAGAACAGGTTTCTGACAAGGAAGTTCTTTCTGGGTTCCCTGACTCCCTTGCCAAACAATGGTGAAAACCCACTCAAGCAGAGTTTCCCAGGTTACTGAGTTTCCCAGGCTACTGAGTGTCCCAAACTGTCTCCCAAGCTACTGAGTGTCCCAAACTGTCTCCCAAGCTACTGAGTTTCCCAAACTGTTTCCGTGCCAACTACCACGTTGTAGCCCCCCAACTGTAACCCCTCCTCTCGCTAACTGCCACATTCTGCTTTTGTTTTTTGCTTGCTTGCATGGCAACAAAAAAGGGTATAAAAGGCTGCCTACTTTTCTTTTTGGGGCCATTTGCCTTCCCAGCAGTGGCCCCCTGCAGACAAGTAATAAATCACCTCTGATTTGTACCCAAAGTGGGAGTCTGTGCTTTTCTTACAGGTGGCGAGATTTACAACAGGAGGACCAGGAGAGCCTGGTGGTGTGGGCTCAGCTCTGGGGAACTGGCGGAGGGAGTTGAAGTCTTGTCACTGCCACCTACTGGCTCTGTGGGTGTGAGCAGTCCCAGTATATCTCTATGGCTTAGTTGTTCATCTGTAAAATGGGGATAATAATAGTATTATGTATGTAATGGTATTGTTATGAGGATTAACTTATATATGGTTTATGTCTTCATTATACCTTACTCCTGCTGTCAAGGGAATGGCCTTGACTCATCGCCAGCTGCGGTTCATTCAGAGATGTATATATCTTATACACATGCACACACAGTAGAAGCTCTGTAAGTTGACCACCTGAGAGACTGTAACAGACCATTCAACATCCAGAGGTGGTCAACACAAGGAACGAGGCCTACTGTACTGATGTGTACATGTGATACATGTCTGGTCTATGAAGATTAGGTCAACTAGGCTGGTGGCTCACTCCTGTAATCCTAGTACTCTGGGAGGTGAGGCGGATAGATTGCTTGAGGTCAGGAGTTCAAGATCAGCCTGAGCAAGAGCGAGATGCTGTCTCTGGTAAAATTAAACAAAACTAAGGCTGGGTACAGTGGCTCACACCTATAATCCTAGCACTCTGGGAGGCTGAGGCAGGTGGATTGTGTGAGCTCAGAAGTTTGAGACCACCTGAGCAAGATTGAGACCCCATTTCTAAAAAACTAGCCTGGCATTGTGGCATAGTCCCAGCTTCTTGGGAGCCTAAAGCAAGAGAATCACTTAAGTCCAAGAGTTTGAGGTTGCTGTGAGCTATGACGCCATGGCACTCTACCCAGGGCAGCAGAGTGAGACTCTGTCTCAAAAAAAAAAAAGAAAGTTAAGTCAACTTATGGAGGTGGTCTGTGTAGGGAGGTGGTCAACTGTGGAGGTTCTACTGTATTAGAAGGATGTTCTAGTCCTGTCTAAGTGATGGCTATTGTCATCATGAATATTAATATTAGAAGACTTGAAGAGGTCCAGCAGCCTGGGCACTGAAAGGGTGGGTGACACATCTTAGAGGAAGGACGGTCACATGTGAAACCTGGTGGTGAGTGGAGCTGGCCAGATGCAGGGTGTGAGGGGGAAGGAAGAGCGTGTGTAAAGACCTGGAGACAGGAGCTATTCTGGCAGTTTGAGGAACTAAAAATAAGGCAAGACCCAAAGGCCTCTGGGGACCAGGTAAAAGTGCATCAGGAAGAACCATATGACCCCACGACATGCAATCATTTCCATACTATAAACACGGCAAGTCCTTGGTGCAGCCTAAGATCAGGCTAAAGTATGCTCTGTGTAAAAAATAAAGCCATAAAGCAAAATGACAGGGGCTTTCATGAGTGGGAACAGTCCCAATTTTATCCCGTCCCTTGGCCAGATCTCACTTTTTCAGACTGAAGTGTTTGTAGTTTTTTTCTTTTTTCTTTTTTTAGAGACAGTGTCACTTTATCGCCCTCAGTAGAGTGCTGTAGCGTCACTGCTCACAGCAACCTCCAGCTCCTGGGCTTAGGCGATTCTCTTGCCTCAGCCTCCCGAGTAGCTGGGACTACAGGCTATTTTTTTGTTTTGCAGTTCCGCCGAGGCTGGGTTCGAACCTACCACCTTTGGTATATGGGGCCGGTGCCCTACTCGCTGAGCCACAGGTGCCACTCTGTAGTTTCTTTTTTTTTAAATTAAGATAATTTTAAAATTTTATTTTCAGTGGACAAATAATAACAAGTATGTATATCTATGGGATAAAACGGGATGTTCTGATGTATGCATGCATTATGGACTCCAGTAAATAAATATTCATCACTTCACACACTTTTTTGGTGGTGCAGACATTTAAACTCTACTGTGTTAGAAATTTTGAAATATACATTGTATTATTATAAACTATAGTCACTATGCTGTACAAGACATCTTAGACGTGTATTCCTCTTGTCTAACTTGAACTTTGCACCCTTTGACTAATATCGCCCTATCCCCCAACACCCCCTTATCCTCTGGCCAGACTAATTCTTAGCAAGGTCCAGACTCCCCTGGCCGGCAGCTGCCTTTCCTCCTTGGTCCCTTTCTTGAGCAGAGTTACCCCCGTGACTGTTCTCCAGCTCCCCAGAGGGGCTGGCAATCTAAGAGACCATTCTAGGCACACACCATTCTCGGTTTGCCCAGGGGGTTGCATAGTCCTTCCCTTTCCCTCCCAACATAACAACCAGGGAGTTAAATACCTGCTGCTAGGACCCAAAATCTGCAGCAAGAAATGTTCTTTCTTTTATTCTTTTTTTTTTTTTGAGACAGAGCCTCAAGCTGTCACCCTGGATAGAGTGCGTGGCATCACAGCTCACAGCAACCTCCAACTCCTGGGCTCAAGCGATTCTCCTGTCTCTGCCTCCCAAGTACCTGGGACTACAGGCGCCCGCCACAACGCCCGGCCATTTTTTGGTTGCAGCCGTCATTGTTGTTTGGTGAGCCTGGGCTGGATTCGAACCCACCAGCTCAGGTGTACGTGGCTGGCGCCTTAGCCCGTTGAGCCATAGCCACCGAGCCAATGTTCTTTCTTTTTAAGTCTGTGTCCCCTGGAACTACCCTTCCCAACTACTTTACCCCCACACTTTCCTCTTTCTGCCTCATCAAATCTGGTAATTTACATCCATTGGTAATAAAACTTAAGCAATAAATGATATAATAATAGCAATGTTACCCGAGAGCTTATTATGCGAGAGAAATTTAGATTAAGAGCTTTCCATACAGGCTCAGCACCTGTGGCTCAACGGGCTAAGGCGCCAGCCACATACACCTGAGCTGGCGGGTTTGAATCCAGCCTGGGTCCGCCAAACAACAATGACAGCTGCAACCAAAAAATGGCCGGGCGTTGTGGCGGGTGCCTGTAGTCCCAGCCACTTGGGAGGCGGAGGCAGCAGGCTCGCTTGAGCCCAGGAATTGGAGGTTGCTGTGAGCTGTGATGCCACGGCACTCTATCCAGGGTGACAGCTTGAGGCTCTGTCTCATTAAAAAAAAAAAAGAGCTTTTCATACAAAACAATGATAAGAAGGACTCTGTCTAATGAATGCAAACATTCTAACCTAATTCTTTGTACCCTCAAATTGATGCGAGACAATAATAATAAACAAATAAATGAATAAATAAATAAATACATATTTTGAAGGAAAAACAGCTTTACATATGGCTCTCATGGAGTTCTTACAACATAGATGTATTCTGTGGAGTTCTTACACATAGACGCTATTACATACTATCCCCATTTTATAGATGAGGAAACTGAGGCTTAGAACGGAAAGCTAGTTAAGTAGGGGAACTGGGACTTGAACTGAGGTCATTAAGAGGCACCACCTTTGGCTATTACAATGTTCTGCCTGTTAAACACACATACGCACACACACATTTTATAAGCACTGAAGCTGTAAAGGGGTGACCTTTGATCCTTGCTCTATCTTATATGACTTCACGGCAAACTTTTCCAGAGAACTTCATCTCAACGTCTAAGAAACTCCCTTCCTTGATTCTTTTCCTTCCTTCCTTCTTTCCTCCCTGCTTCCTCCCCTCTCTTCTTTCCTTTTCCTTTGTTCTTTATTCATGTTTCTTTCACTCCTTCATGAAACTCTTGGGGCCAGGTGCTGTATTTACACTGGGGAGACAGATGTGAACAAAGCAAACACCTGTAGTTTTCCTCCTTGTGATCTGGCTTTAAGATGATGCAGGCGTAGAAGCCAACAGGGGCATCAAAGACCAGCCACAAGAATTTTGCCAAAGGTCCCAGAAGGTGAGAAAGCCACAGAGGTTATGACTGCTGGGTGCCCTTGCCCTGCAACGGAAGGTGGGGCCGCAGGAGGAGGTAAAAATATCTTCTTCTTCCTGCCCAGAGTCTACGCAGGGACTGCCTCCAAGCCCCAAAATGCTCAGCTTGGGTCTTTCATAGGTGAGATGTGCATTCCTGGCTGTGCAGTGAGTGGGCTGCAATGGGCCAGAACAGGTCCTGCCAGAATGGCGGCCACCAACTGCTTGACCTTTAGATATAAACTTTATTTATTTTTTAAGTTTTGTGACTATTTCACAAATGTTCTGTCTTGGTCTCTCTTCCCCTCCCTTCCCCTCTGTCCTCAGAAGGGGCAGCTTCTAGTAAACAAAATAGAAAACCAGAGAGGGGGGAATTTAAGGACTGTCACTTTCTTTTTTTTTTTTGAGACAGAGCCTCAAGCTGTCACCCTGGATAGAGTGCCTTGGCATCACAGCTCACAGCAACCTCCAATTCCTGGGCTCAAGTGAGTCTCCTGCCTCTGCCTCCCAAGTAGCTGGGACTACAGGCGCCCGCCACAACGTCCAGCCATTTTTTGGTTGCAGCCGTCATTGTTGTTTGGCGGGCCCGGTCTGGATTCGAACCTGCCACCTCAGGTGTACGTGGCTGGCACCTTAGCCGCTTGAGCCATAGGCGCCAAGCCATGACTGTCACTTTCTGCCCTTGCACTGTGCTTCCTAAGGTTTTAGGTTTTCATAACCTAATTAACCCCAACATGGTCTGATTCATGAAACAGCCCTCATTCCCTCAATAGCAATAGCCAATTTTAACCAAAGACTGGTGCATTAGCTCACAAAACCCTTCCAACAGCTCTGCAATGCAGGGGCTCTTACTACTATTTTTGTTTTTGAGACAGAGTTTCATTTTGTTGCCCTTGGTAGAGTACTGTGCTGTCACAATGTCTAACTCTTGGGCTTAAGGGATTCTCTTGCCTCAGCCTCCGGAATAGCTGGGACTAGAGGCTCCTACCATAAAGCCCTGCTAGTTTTTCTATTTTTAGTAGAGATGGGGTCTTGCTCTTGCTCAGGCTGAACTCCTGAGCTCAAGGGATCTTTCCTCTTTTGCCTCCCAGTGTGTTAAGATTACAGACATGAACCACTTCCCTTTGCTGGGACCTGTTACTACTATTATCATCTCTATTTACTGATGAGGAGGCCGAGCCCTGGAGGGAGGCCGCACATCTCCACCTTGGCTAATGATTAAATAGCGAATGAACGGGGAAGCCTGCACATCCGACTCCAGCTAATGATTGCAAACAGCTCTCTTCCCCCTTCACCTGCTATAGAATCCATCACAAAGGAAAAGGATTTCATATTAGTCACGTATGTGTTTTTCCATAAAGTTTTGGAATATTCAAGCGCCATCAATTAAAAGTTCACATATCTGTCTGGTGATACTTCTTGGAGCGGGAGTAGACATCTCCGTTCTCTATCCACACCTGATCAGCTAAAAACTTTGTTAATTATTGTGCCCTGAGTTACTCATCACTTCTTTTTAAAAGACAATGGTCTTGAAAATATATCTGAAGAAAAACAGTATGTGTGCGGTTATATTTCCTTAGCCTTCTATCCAGACTGCTAATATACTGAATCATTTTCTCATAGGGTTGATTTCTTCAACTGGCACAGAAAACCCATATCCAAAAGTTTATAGTAACACTGTCCACTAAAAAGGTGGAAACAATGAAAATGTCTGACAATGGATTGATGGATAAACAAAAATATGGTCCATCCGTAACATGGAATAATATTCAGTCATAACAAGAAAGGAAGTGCTAATACACGTGACAATATGAATGAATGAACCTTTAAAATATATTGCATAAGGCGGCACCCATAGCTCAGTGGTTACGGCGCCGGCCACATACACTGAGGCTGGTGGGTTCGAACCTGGGCCAGCTAAACAACAATGACAACTGCAGATAATAAAATAGGCCAGCATTGTGGCAGGTGCCTGTAGTCCCAGCTACTTGGGAGCTGAGGCAAGAGAATCAGTTGGGCCCAGGAGTTTGAGGTTTCTGTGAGCTGTGATGCCATAGCACTCTACCCAGGGCAACAGTTTGAGACTCTGTCTCAAAAGAAAGCAAAACAAACAAAACAAAACACAAAAAACAAACAAACAAAAAACGTTACATAAAAGAAGCTGTTACAAAATGGTACACACTATATGATTCTTTTTTTTTTTTTTTGGTAGAGACAGAGTTTCACTTTATCGCCCTCAGTAGAGTGCTGTGGCATCACACACCTCACAGCAACCTCCAACTCCTGGGCTTAGGCGATTCTCTTGCCTCAGCCTCCCAAGTAGCTGGGACTACAGGCGCCTGCCACAACGCCCGGCTATTTTTCTGTTTTGCAATTCAGCCGAGACCGGGTTTGAACCCGCCACCTTTGGTATATGGGGTCGGTGCCCTACTCACTGAGCCACAGGCACCGCCTGACCCTGTCTCTTTAAAGAAAAAAAAATAGCTGGGCATTGTGACGGGCGCCTGTAGTCCCAGCTACTTGGGAGGCTGAGGCAAGAGGATCCCTTGAGCCCAAAGAGTTTGAGGTTGCTGTAAGCTATGATTTGTTGGCCCTCTACTGAGGGTGACAAAGTGAGACTCTGTCTCAAAAAATAATAAATAAGTTTCTCGGGAGGCTGAGGCAAGAGAATTGCCTAAGCCCAAGAGCTGGAGGTTGCTGTGAGCTGTGATGCCACAGCACTCTACCAAAGGTGATAAAGTGAGACTCTGTCTCTAAAAAAATTAATAATAATAAAATAAATAAATAAATAAATGAGCTAAAAATGAATAAACTTGGTGAAGAAGCCACATCAAAAGCTGAGATAGGCCAAAAGCCTAGGCCTCTTGTGTCAAACGGTGAGCCAAGTTGTGAATGCAAAGGAAAGTTCTTGAAGGAAATTAAAAGTGTTGCTCTGGTAAACATATGAATGATGAGAAAGTGAAACAGCCTTACTGCTGTTATGCAGAAAGTTTTAGTGGTCTGGATAAAAGATCAAACCAGCCACAAAACTCAATTAGGCTAAAACCTAATCCAGAGCAAAACCTTCACTCTCTTCCAATCCTGTGAAGGCTGAGAGAGTTGAGGGAGCTCTAAAAGAAAAGTCTGAAGCCAGCAGGGGCTGGTTCACCAGATTTAAGGAAAGAAGCTTTTTCTATAACATAAGAGCATCAAGGTCAAGTAGCAAGTGCTGATGTTGAAACTGTAGCAAGTTGTCCAGAAGATCTCCCTCAGATGATTGGTGAAGGTGGTTGTGTAGATAAAATAGTCCTACCAGAACTTTCGCAGGAAGAGAAGTCCAGGCCTGGCTTCAAGGCTTCAAGGGATAGACTGGCTCTCTGTTTATTTTTTATTTTTTTGTAGAGACAGAGTCTCACTTTATTGCCCTCGGTAGAGTGACGTGGTGTCACACAGCTCACAGCAACCTCCAACTCCTGGGCTTAGGTGATTCTCTTGCCTCAGCCTCCTGAGTAGCTGGGACAAAGTTATTTTCTTTTCAAATATTTTATTTATTTTTTTGAGAAAGAGTCTCACTTTGCAGCCCTCAGTAGAAAGCCATGGTGTCATAGCTCACAGCAACCTCAAACTCTTGAGCTCAAGAGATTCTCTCACCTCAGTTTCCCAAGTAGCTGGGACTACAGGTGCCTGCCACAATGCCCAACTATTTTTTTAGAGATGGGATCTTGCTCTTGTTCAGGCTGGTCTCGAACTCCTGAGCTCAAGTAATCCTCCTGCCTTGGTCTCCCAGAGTGCTAGGATTACAGATGTGAGGCACCAAGCCCAGCCTCCCAAAGTTGTTGTCATGCCTGCTAACCCAGCATCTATTCTGTAGCGTGTGGATCAATGAGAAATTTTGACTTTAAAGGCTTATTATCTAAAAAATCTTATAGCTGCCATCGAGAGTGATTTCTTTGGTAAATATGGGAAAAGTAAATTGAAAACCTTCTTTTTTTTTAATTAAATCATAGCTGCGTACATTAGTGCAATCAAGGGGTACAAGGTGCTGGTTTCATATACAATCTGAAATGTTTTCATCAAACTGTTTAACATACACTTCATGGCATTTTCTTAGTTATTGTATGAAGACTTTGTATTCTGCATTTAGTAAGTTTTGACTGTACCCTTCTAAGATGCACCATAGCTGTGGCCCCACCAATTACCGTCCCTCCACTCCAACCTCCCCCCTCGCCTCCCTTCCCATATTCTTGTGCTATAGTTGGGTTATAGCCTTCATATGAAACCTTTAAATTAGCTTCATAGAAGGGCTGAGTACATTGGATACTTTTTCTTCCATTCTTGAGATACTTTGCTAAGAAGAATATGTTCCAGCTCCATCCA
>CAUYRH010051898.1:0-36507 GCA_963574655.1 Perodicticus potto
CTAACCTGTTCTTTTCTTCATAGGCCCAACCCCAGAGGTTGTTATCTACCAAGAACTCCGCATGGAGGGGTTCCTTGTCACCCGTTGGCAAGGAGATGTCCGCCAAAAAGCTCTGAAGGAATTGCTGAAATGGGTCTTGGAAGGTAAAATCCAGTACCATGAACATGTCATTGAAGGATTTGCAAACATGCCAGATGCATTCATGGGAATGCTGAAAGGAGATAATTTGGGGAAAAAATAATGAAAGCTTGAAAAATAAAAAAGACACGTAGAATCTAGAGATTATTTGGATGATTACTTGATGTGTTTTTCAACATTCAGGAAAAATGTATACTGCCTTAATTATCTAAGAAAGAGTAATTGTAATGAGTCTGACCAACCTAAATAAAATACATTTGAGTGGTATGTAATTAGTGACAGAGAATGATAATTTCATAATAATAATAACCAGTCACCTCACTGCCCACTACAGTTCCTTCTGGATTATGGTAGAAAATAATGGCTTTGGAGGGTGAAAGTTTACTGCCTCTGGGACCTTGGACTTCTGATTTTTTATCTTTGAAGTAAGGATAATAACATGATTCATATAGCTGTTATGCATTTATTTACAACACCAGCATAATGCCTGGCATTTTTAGGTACTTAGTGTTAGCTAGCACCCTGCTGATACCAGTGAATTTGAAGTCCTAAGCTTACCACCTCTTTTACACCTAAAGAAAGAAGCATTGCTGATGCCCAGGGGGCTCAGGGCTAGCAATGTTCCTCTGCAGGTGAGTCTAATAACATAACAGATCAAAGAAGGAATCTATCATTCACAACAGCTGCAAAAATGATAACATGGGAAAATTTATACACCTACAAAAAATGTCAAGATTCGGGTGCCGTGACTCACGCCTGTAATCCCAGCACTTGGGGAGGTAAGGCAGGCAGATCGCCTGAGCTCATGGGTTTGAGATCAGCCTGTGCTAGAACGAGACCCTGTCTCTAAAAATAGCCGAGCATTGTGGTGGTCACCCGTAATCCCAGCTACTTGGGAGGCTGAGGCAAGAGAATTGCTTGAGCCCGAGAGTTTGAGGTTGTGATGAGCTATGATGCCATGACACCCAACCCAGGGTGACAAAGTGAGATTCTGTCTCAAAAAAACGGAAAAAAAAAAGGCTCAGCGCCTATAGCTCAGAGGCTAGGGCACCAGCCACATACACCCAAGCTGGCGGGTTCAAACTTGGCCCAGGCCTGCCAAACAACGACAACTACAATAAAAAATAAAAAAATAGCCAGTCTTTGTGGCCAGCGCCTGTAGTCCCAGCTACTCGAGCCGAGGCAAGAGAATCTCTTAAGCCCAAGAGTTTGAGGTTGCAATGAGCTGTGATGCCACAGCACTCTACTGAGAGCAATAGAGTGAGACTCTGTCTCAAAAAAAAAAAAGCCATACATGCATGAAGAGGGCTTTAAAACATTACTGATAGCAGGACGAGGTGGCTCACACTTGTAATCCTAACACTTGGGAAGGTGAGGCTGGTGGATTGCCTGAGCTCACAGGTTTGAGACCAGCCTGAGCCAGAGTAAGACCTCATCTCTCAAAATAGCTGGGGGTTGTGGCAGGTGCCTGTATTCCCAGCTACTTGGGAGGCTGAGGCAAGAGAATTGCTTAAGCCCAGTTGTTTGATGTTGCTGTGAGCTATGATACCATGGTTTTCTACCAAGGGTGACAAAGTGAGACTCTGTCTCAAAAAAAAAAAAAAAAAACTAAACTAAAAACAATACTGAGGAACACAAAAGAAGGCTTACAACATGTAGACAGGTACCAAGGTCTCAGGAAGATTCAACATCAGAAAGATGTCAGTTCTATTGATCAATTTTGTCATTATAGAGAGAAATTCAATAAACTGTAGTACAGTGAAACAATGTGGGGGGGATCCCCTAACATGGCTTGTCTTTAAAGTGAGGGATGCCTGAAGGATGGGGGTAAGAGGGGCAAAAAGCCCCTGCCCTTTTGTGTCCTCTCCTGTTACCAGACGATTCAATCCTCAAGACATCAGGTGGGGTAGAGCAAGGAGGCTGCTGGGTATGAGGGGAGGAGCCTCAGGGGCCCAAGGCAGGGTGAGGAGGTCACGTGCAGGGTGTGTGTGTTTCTGTGCGGTATCGTGTACACTGCTACAGGAAGGAGGACGACTTGGGTAGGGTGGTGTGGCCTGATGTGAGGAGCTGGAGCCCAAGCAAAATGAATACAGCCTCAGTCATGGTCCCCACATGGGTGTGCCAAGCTCAGAAAGAGTGAAGTCCAGTGTGAGTGGAGGGGGGAAGAGTGTGGCCTGATTAAAGGTGTCAGAGTCCCAGGAGGCTGAGGAGGGCTTTGGAATGGGAGTGCTGCCTGGTACAAGAAGTCAAAGGTCCAAGCACAGTAAGGAGTGCATGATGCACAGGGCCAGCCAGCCCAGCACGTAGTGGAAGAGCCGGGCAGAAAAATAAGGGTGTCCACATGAAGAGGTGGACAAGGGGATGAGATTCCAAGCAGGGTGAGCAGGATCTGCGTGGGACTGCGCCACCTCCATCCCAACCATGCTGAAAGGTGCTTGTGCAAGGGGTAGCCTGGCACAGAGGACAGAGCCTGCACTAAGCCTCTGCATGGCAATGCAGCTTGCTTAGCACCGCTGTCCGAGTTGAGACTATAGACACTCAGCCTGGACTATCTTGTACCAGGAAGCAAGGACGTAGGAAACGAATGAAGAGGTCAGGTCAAAAAGAGTACAGAAGCCAGCCTGAAGGGGCTCCCGTCAGACAAATGGAAAATGTGAGCTCCCAGCAGGAACAGTAATAGTAAGAATAGATTGTAACCTATTGAATAGAAAAGGGAAACCGTGAGTCCATACTGAGATAAAGAAATAACTGGATATGTTAAAAGCTTGATTAGGAATGGAATATGTACATACCTTCAATGTGCTTCACAACAGAATATTGTTTAATTACCAAGGGTACAGAAGTTCAAGTGAAGATTAGAAGATATCACCACCTTAATCAAGTGATCAATATTGATTTACCATGATCACTAATGAGACAAAGCACCTTTTATGGCTCCTGATGGAGCACAATGATCACTGTTTGCTGTACCTGGAGTTTTCTAGGCTAAAGTATCCCCTGGTATGCTCAGTTTTGTCTCCCCATGCTGAACAGGAGCCCCACGATGTGGTTTAAGGTGTGGGGAGAGGAAGCTCTCAAAGATTAGGTGTCAGTCTTAGAGGTCCCATGTCCGAGCTATGACCTTCACAAGGGCTTCCCAGTCCTCCCCACTCATCCCTTTACATAGTACCAGAAGGCTACAGAAAACTGCAGTTGGGTATTTCCCTTCTCCGAGTTGGTTTGGCTCTGGGAAATGGTTTTTCTTGAGGGCAAACTTTTATTTAAAAAACAAGAATGGAAGGCTGGGCACCTATTGGGGACCATCCCCAAACTATGCTGTGAGTTCCCTCAGTGGCTGGCAGAGAAGATGAGGGAAAAATGAAAAGTTGAGACACGGAGAGAAAGTTTTATAAAGAGCAGCTGGGTCGGGAGTTTGTCACCTTTAAAGTGAAGACTGTGGAACAGCCCCTTGCTCCAGGCTAGCTCCATTTTTATTGCATACACCATTCTTTTAATCACCAATTTAATCAGGGAAGGCTCTAACCCTTACATTATGGTTCTTGCTGGGCTTGCATTTTCTAACCAAACTATTTCTTTAACTAACTATGTTAATTAGACTGATTTACCTTTTACCATTATTGCTCTTATTTATGACCTTAACGCAAATAGAGCATGGGACAGGGAACACAGTCCAGGAGCAGGATGTCAAAGCAGACCCCAATTAGGCGATGCACACAAATCACAGGAGTGGCAACTAACAATCAAGAGGCCTTGTGCTGGCTCAGCTCCTATAGCTCAGCAGCTCGGGCACCAGCCATATAGGCCAGAGCTGGTGGCTTCAAATCCAGCCTGGGACTGCCAAACAATGACTATAATCAAAAAATAGCTGGGTGTTGTGGTGGGTGCTTATAGTCCAAGATGCTTGGGAGGCTGAGGCTATGGTAGCTAGTTGAGGCTACTGAGAAATGGAAATGCACATTTCAGTCTTAAAAACTGAAGCAGAATAAAGTATTTTTCCAGTAGACACAACTTTATTGATTTGATAGAACTACAATACACTTTAACCACACTGCATTGCATAGAATATTGTTGTACTGTTAACACCTGTACAGGATCATGCATTATTTCTAGTGTTACATATAAACATGTCGCTAATCCAGTCAGAATCAAAAGACTGAGTTCAGATGACGTTTGTCTATGCACAGATGTATCACTATGTGTTTACCTGGATATTTTATGCAGATAGCCCAAGTTAGAGTATACCTATGCAGACAGCAGTTACAGTGATACCCATGTAAGTCAGATTCATACGTTGAGATACTATTTTAATAGTCATTTTCTACATTTAAAAATACAGCAAAATATTTAAATTTTAAACAAAGGCATAGTACTGAGGCAGAATCCGAGCAGTCACAGAGGCTATTACTACGGCCGGTACTGTGAAGAAACTGGAAGAGAGTGCAGTGCATTTTCCACGATGAAAGGCAATACCAATATACTGCAGCAGAGCCAATGAAAAAGCTGTTTGCTGTATTCAAAGGTGTTAGATACGCAGTAGACAATATGTGAGTCTTTTGGAACTTTTCAGCAATAACTTAGTTTAAGTCAAAAAGGAATCCACAAAATGCCTCATGAAATAAGAATTAATTTCAAAAGAAAACAATCTAAGCAACTTGTAACAGAGCCTGAGTTTGTAAACTTAGCAAGGCATAAAACAGATTGATTCTTGCACATGCACACACTAAAAAGAATCTTAGATGGAGAGATAATAAAAATTATCATTAGTTGTCACTTAGAAGTTTACGAAGCAATGACTTAAAAGACATCCACAAAAATTCAAACATTCAATTAAAAACCATTAAACAATTTTGCACATAGAATATACATGAACACAATACCTTTTGCTTACAGAACATATGTATTACTAATAACATCAAAGATCAAGTGATTCAAAATTTGAAAAATTTCAAGTATTAGGCCGGGTGTGGTGGCTCCTGCCTATAATCCTAGCCCTTTGAGAGGCTGAGGCGGGAGGACTGGTTGAGGCCAGAACTTCAAGACCAGCCTGAGCAAGTGTGAGACCCCCATCTCAGAAACAGAAAAATGAGCTGGGTGTGGTGGCATGTGCCTGTAGTCCCAGCTACTTGGGAGGCTGAGACAGGAGGATCACTTGAGCCCAGTAGTTTGAAGCGGCAGTGAGCTATGATGACACCACTGCACTCTGGCCTAGGTGACAGAGTGACACCCTGTCTCAAAAAAAAAAAAGCAGTAAGAAATGAAACTGCAAGTATTTTTCTTTTAGATGAATTGAATGATATGAGACACCCAAGAAAAAAACTCTGGGTATATTCTTTCCCAAAGAACATCCAAATTTGCAAAGAAATGTCAATTCATGGCCTGAAAAGTCAAATACATGACAGATATTTTTGACAATTTTCTATCTGTCAAAGATTTTTCAGCCACAACCAGAAGAACTAGTTTCTATCACAAGGATCGGAATTACAACTATGTTAAATCGAAAACAAGATGTATTGGAATTTTAAAGCAAGAGAATAACTTTTTCCTCGTTGCTTTATTCCATTGTGTGATACGTACTGAAAATATTTGTTTTCTGAAGCAAGCTTCACGAGTCATGGATACAGATGGTAAAATTCTTTAATACATATGTACAAATGCTATAGAATAGTCCTTGTCATTTTATGGAATTAATAAAAAAGGTACTATGTCTAATGATGTTGTCTTCTTTAGCAATGTTACTTGCACAACTTACAAGAGTTTTATAAACATTTCCTGCATTGGAAAATACAATTTAAGATTTCTTTGAACCAAAAGGAAAGCTGGCAAGTATTCAATAATCAAAGACAAAAAGTGGTACTGTGATTCCTATGTTCTCCCTAATAGCACAGAGCGTATGAACAAGCTAAATTTGAAGCTCCTAAAATGAGAAAAACTTGTGATCTAGCTGGGCAGGTGAAATAATTTATTTACAGTTGAAAATTGTCTTAGTATAAACAAACAAAAATGACTTAACACATTTTTCAAATGAGCCAATATGCAAAAGAATTAAAATGTAATCATTAATACTGTATAAATAGGCTGCAAAAAACAAAGAAAACAAAAATCAAGAAAAATCCAAAGAATGGTTTGTGAATAGTGACAGATTTAATTTTGTTTCCATTTATACAACCAATATCTCATCAAATTTAATGGTAATACTGAGCTGACAAAAGAGTTACTGAATTTACTCAGATGTAGTTTTGAAACTGATACACATTTGCTTCAAGATTTAATCAATTCTTCTATTAAAAAAAGGAGATGAACAGCACTGTCAATACAGATGTAAATATCAAAAGAAAATTTTTGATGCTTGATTCAGTTATTGGGAAACGAAGTATATTTGGAAGAACAAAGTATGTTTGAAAGAGCTATATGAATCTCCTTGTCAACTCTAAGTTTTTATAAATCTAAATATGAATCAAATACTACAAATGAAAATTTAGGGTATAGATCAAGATATTCTACAACTATAGATCACAAACTGGGTTTTGGAGATCACACAAAAAATATCAAATGTCTCATCAATAATTTTTTACAATGATTATATGGTTCAAGACTACAGGTATACTGGGTAAAACACAGTAATTTAACCAAGTTTAAAAATTTTTTTCTAAATGTGGCTAACAGAAAACCTGACGTTACATATATGGTTAACATTATTCCTATTGGATGGTATTGGCATAACTAAAACACCTTCTAACAAGGTTTTTATAGCCCTGTTTTTTTTGTTGTTTGTTTTTTTTGAGACAGAGTCTCAAGCTGTTGCCCTGGATAGAGTGCCGTGGTGTCATAGCTCACAGCAACTTCCAACTCCGGGGCATAAGCGATTCTCTTGCCTCAGCCTCCCAAGTAGCTGGGACTACAGGTGCCCGCCACAACGCCCGGCTATTTTTTTTTGGTAGTAACTGTCATTGTTGTTTGGCAGGCCCGGGCTGGATTCAAACCTGCCAGCTCCGGTGTACGTGGCTGGCGCACTAGCCACTTGAGCTACAGGAACCGAGCCTTATAGCCCTGCTCTTAAATATGAATAAATAGTCAAAGATCACTAGAGAAAATCCTCCAATGGAAAGGGAGAGAAAACAGGTAAAAGCAATTCAAAGGAAACAGACAATGCAGGGAACAGAACTACACTGAAAGATACTATTATGGTTAACATCCTCAGGAAAAAAAAGAAATATTTCTCCACAAAAAAAAAGATTACAAAGAAAAATCAGAGAATAAGAAAATGTATCTGGAAAAAAAGAAAACACTCAAACCATTTAATAATTAAGACAGAAGACAAAGTTGAAGGAATCTTCCAGAAAGTAGGATAAAATTCAAAGACATGGTGAAGAATTCCACGTTTCCATCCAGAAAACAATTATATTGGCAGAAAGTGCCTAAAGTGATTTTGGGGGGGATGTATCAGTTACTTGAACACTTAGAGGTTCCAGGGGAAATCTTGACTGGTAAACTGCAATTAATATTGGCGGATTTCAGCCTCTGCAAAGGGGCAACTATCTCCCACCAGCAGCTCTATGGCAAGAAGCTGTGGGGACAGAATTCATATTTCTGATTCAGCTTGCTGGAGCCCAGGTGCACAATAAAGACCATTTCCACCTAATACCAGGGCTCTGGATTCTGATTTCAGATATCATTCTGATCATGGAGGATAAGCAGACAAGCAAACTGCCATTTTCCAAAGCCCTACAGATTAAACTGGCTTCTAAGGATTTAAAGGGATAGTGTGTATTTTCTTGGACCATCAGAACTGTATACAAAGGAGAAAGCCACTGACCCTGGCCAGGGAAAGACACAGATTCCATAAAGAACTGAGAAGCCTTTATGCATTCAACACAGGATGATTCTCAGCACAGAGACAGCCTACAACAATAAAAAATAAATGCATAAAAATAAAAATAAAACAGGAGAATCTGATTTCCAGTACTGCCATGTCAGAAGACTCACACTTCAGTTATCAACAAAAGCAATCACAATACAAACAAAGAAACAGGAAAGCATGGACCAAAGGAACAAAATAAATCAATAAAAAAATGTATGGAGGAAGTTCAGACATCAGACTTGCTAGACAGACTTTAAAACTGCCTTAAAGGTGCTTAAGGAACTAAAGGGAGGTCCTGATCATGTTTACAGAACAAAAGAGAAAATGAGTAAGACTCCTCAAAGCAGAAAAAACAAGGGAACATACGTATCATTTCCACTTGCTTTAGAAAGCAATGCTCTGCATGGTCTCACATTACAAAAGGGCTATAAAAGTTTAGAAGAGACAGGTTTAGAAAAGTTTTCAGTTTAATAGAACCACTCTATGAAGAGAGAAATCTGAAAACTCCAACCTTCACAAAAGAAAAAACTGTAAAATATGCTACACTTTATGGAAAGAAACCTGTGAGCGTGTTTTAAGACTCTTAAAATATTTCTCTCCTGGGGCGGTGCCTGTGGCTCAAAGGAGTAGGGCAACAGCCCCATATGTCGGAGGTGGTGGGTTCAAACCCAGCCCCGGTGAAAAACTGCAAAAAATGTATATATATAAATATATGTATATGTATATATATATAGATAGATAGATAGATAGATATTATATATATATATATATATATATCTCCTTTGATCAAGCAGTTCCACACTAGAGGAAATATTCTGAGGGGAAAACAAAATAACAAAAATAGTAAGATTGTTCATATACTCACACACACAAAGAACTTCCAAAGGCTCTTCACTGCACTGATAATGAAGCACAAACCACTCAATAGAGCCGGAAAAGTACAGAGACGTCTTTATGACAGGGGTTCTGACACTAAGTCCTTCAAATGACTCCTAGTCAGAATCCTTCCCTACGTGCTCCCATGGTGCTTGGTTTATACCTTTTTAGCACTCATCACAGTTCATTCTTATTGGTAGAGTTAGCTGCAATCAAGACTATATGATGTCAAATCTCCCCCTACCCCTACAAAACACACACCTGTTTTACACACACTTGGGTATGTATAGGGTAGACAACATCAATTATTCATTTCTTCATCTCTTAAAGTGCCATAAATATTGATAAATGTCTGTAATACTGAATCTAGAAAAATGTGAAATAGCTCTTGAAAACTATGAACATAGAACATTAAATGAAAATACCTAGTTATGTTTTGAGCACTGTAGAAAAAGGTACCAACTTAAGTATTACCAAGATTAAATGAAACAGATGCATACAAGTTCATACCTTACTAATAATAAGCATTCAATAAATGCCAGTGTATTTATTTTTTTTTTTTTGAGACAGAGTCTCAACTACATTGCCCTCAGTTGAGTGCTATGGCATCATAGCTCACAGCAATCTCAAACTCTTGGGTTTAAGCGATTCTCGTCTCAGCCTCTCAAGTAGCTGGGATTACAGGCGCCCGCAACAACGCCCGGTTATTTTTTGTTGCAGTTGTATGTGGCTGGCACCGTAACCACTGTACTGTGGGCGCTGAGCCAAGGCCTTCATTTTTATGTAAATATGTCATAGGGCCGATTTTAACACCAATCAATAGTGGATAACTAGCAAAATGCTCAATGTAACTTAAGTGCAATTCTATAAGGAGTCTAAAGAAGTTAATTAAAACCTTTCAATGATGTGACTTAATCCAAAAATGAATTTAAGAATTTGGGTGAGGGGTCACACCTGAACACCCCTCGTGCAATTCTACACACTCAGTTATTAAAATCAAGCTTTTGAAAAACATTGTGCAACAGGGTCTGCAGTGGCCCTCTATACCTAGTACATGGTACTTAGTTCATATGGATAAAGGACTTATAAGCAGAATATAAAGGCCTGCAATTCAATAACCACTAAAATTCTAAATGGCCAAAATTTGAATAAACATTTCACTAAAGAAGATATATGAACGGCAAAAGAATAAAGCTTCAATATAATTAGTCACCAAGGAAATGCAAATAAAAATCACAAAGAAAGGCAATGCCTGTGGCTCAACGGACTAGGGCGCTAGCCCCATATGCCGGAGGTGGCAAGTTCAAACCCAGCCCCGGCTCAAAACTGCAAAAAAAAAAAAAAAAAAAAAAACCCACAAAGAAATAAACATTTCAAACATTGGGATAGCTATAATTTATTATTATTATTATTATTATTATTATTGAGACAGAGTCTCACTATCGTGCCCTTGGTAGAGTGCCATGGCGTTACAGCTCACAGCAACCTCAAACTCTTGGGCTTAAGCGATTCTCTTGCCTCAGTCTCCCAAGTAGCTGGGACTACAGGAGCCTGCCACAACACCTGGCTATTTTGTTGTTGTTGTTGTTGTAGCTATCATTGTTGTTTGGCAAGGCCCGGGTCGGCCACCAGTTCCAGTGTATGTGGTCAGCGCCCTAGCCACTTAGCACAATAGTGGAGCCAGGGTAGCTATAATTAAAAAAAATCAAACAGTAACAATAGTTAGCAAGGTTTCAGAGAAACAAGAATGCTCACACACTGCCAGTCAGAATGTAAAATGATGTAGTTACTTTGGAAAACAATTTGGCAGTTTCCTAAAAAAGGTAAGCAAAAATTTACCAAACGATCCAGCAATTCCACTCACAGGCAACTACCCAAGAAAAATGAAAACACCTGCACACACAAAAGACCTGCACACTGAAGGTGAAAACATACAAATGTTTGCATACAAATGTTCAAAGCAGTATTAACCCTCAGCCAACAAATGGAAAAAATCCGAACTTCCTTCTACTGAATGGACAAAGTATCCATACAATGGAATAGACTATTTAAAATAAAAAAGAATAAAGTACGGTGACACATCTTGTACCCTCTATGAATCCCCAACAATAAAAAAAAAATTAAGTATGAATATTTTGCAATATAGATGAACTCAAAATATGTCAAAGAAAAAAGGCACCAAAGAACATAAAACATCCAGAAATGGTAACTCTATAGAGATAAAAAGATATTAATTAGTGATTGCCTGGGATTGGGTAGGAAGGAGGATTAACTGTAAATGAACATGAGGCTCTTGCTGGCGTGATATTCTAAAAAATGGATTATGGTGGTAGATGTCCAAATTCAGGGTAAATTCACTGAATTGTGCACTTGATGATTTACATGTATAATATACCTACATAAAGTTGTTTAAAAAAACAAAAACTTTATACTCCAGATTCCCAACTGATCATGGGATAAACACCCTTTGATGAATGTTAGGGTACCTAACCAGTAACCATTTTAGAATGAGCTTCTTCTCAAGAGAAGCGTTTTACATATTTCCTTATTTCTTCCTAATAACCAATCTTTTAGGAAAAAACTATAAACCAGCATGAATGAGTCTCATGCACCACACTCCTAGAATGTCACCATGCAGAGTAAACTGTCACACAGCAGTGTACCAACTGCAGGATTCAGGGTAGGGAGGCAGTGTGAAGAAACCTGAAACCTTACCCAGAGGTAGCATTTCAAACCCAGACACTAAGTCCTGAGTCTCAGAGCAGCATTAAGGATCTCTTCACTCCATAAGCCAAGAGTCTTCTGGTTAAGTTCTCTCTTTGTAGGAGTTGCCTCAAATTTCAACTTTAGGAACTTATTTCTGTAGAGTCAGTGGGATTCCTCCAAAACCCTATGAGCTGAAACCCAAACCTAACTCATTCAGGGACTTTAGTTCCTTCTTCAGTTAGAAATTATTATTCAGACTCCAACAACGAAGCTTATGAGGAATAATCCATCAATACCCGTATATTCCATTCCTCTGAGGTCTAATTTCACAATAAAAAACTTACTATATATAACATTTTTTATAATCTTTTCCTGAATTTTACTTGCTGTCAATGGGGTCTCTTTAGATTTTAGTATATGTACTCTCCAAATTGTAGGTGACCATATCCAATTCCACAGGGGAAATGCCAGTTATATACACAAGAGAAATTAGCAAATTGGGACAGTGATTCCCCATTGAAAGGTGGCAGATGCTACCCAGGTCCAGCTGAGTGCTCCACAGAAGCATAGGCTCAGTGTTGTTAGCCCTTATAATTTTTTAAGACAAAAAAAATTTCTTTTTTTTAATACAAAATTCTGATATTTAAATAGTGGGAACAGAATTACACAGACGTGTATACACACACTTATTCCATCATGCACACCAACTAAAATATCTGTAAGGACTCATTCTTAACCTATCAGCTTGTAACCTTTGCCACACAAACATAGGAAAATGTTACAGGCAAAACCTTAAAATTTTCAAAAAATAGAACTCTTATTTTGCAAAAGAAATCCATCCAGAATGGCTGTTTTTCACATATTATCCTTTTCTCTACCCCCAATCTATTTTCCTAGCACTGTTACTCTCCTTGCTGAAATGGCTCAGGTGCCAACTCTCTGAATTATTAATCCCCTTAGCCCATGTCCATAAGAAAAAAAAAAAAAGAAAGAAAAAAGGTGGGGGTGTCTTCCCAATTAAAACATTCCCTGAAGGCAAATCGGTTTGAGCTTCACCAACCTGCTCCTATTTACAGCATTCCAGGGATTCTTGCATCAAGTATTCCAAAAGTACAATACACTCAATAAACCAGATGTCCAGCATCCTGAAGGAGATTATATTTTCTACTACAGAAACTTCAAAGTCCCAATGATTCAAAACTTGTTTTCACAGCTTCAGAGACAGCAAAAAACAAAAAAACCTTAAGAGATGATTAGTCCCACTCCTTCATTCTACTAGTAAAGAAACCAAAATTCAAAACATCAAATGCTTTGTCCATGGTTACAGAATGTGCTGGTTGGCAAACTGGGATAGAACCCAGGTTAAATGACTTCAGTCAAGCTCTTTCCACCACACTCCATGGTAGTGGAAGGTGAAGGTAGAAGAGACATCCCTCGAAGAAACGAGCTACTCAAATTCAAATTTGGCTGTCCAGAATCACTTCACAACTCATACTGTTTTCTTCACTTTCCACATGACTTTATCAAACCTAATTACTATTTACCAACAGCAGACGTCCTTGACGAGGGGTGAATATGAAAAATATTTTCTCGAGCTGCCACCTTACTAAGTTACAGCTACTAATCAAGGTTGTGAGTAGTTTATATCCCAGGTTTTCACTAACTGACAATTGGAACTATCCCCCTACCCCCTTACTATATTCCCAGAATTACTGTGCAGAAGAATTATTGTGACATTCCTGATGTTTGAGGAGGTTTGCATTGGTCGTATATGTCTTCCAACACTGTTTACATTGATAGTTTCTCTTTCCAGTGTGAATTTTTTTGTGTTCTACAAGGATTGAGCTTCGACTAAAGGTGGCACCACAAAGCCTACATTCATAGGGCTTCTCTCCAGTATGAATTCGGTGATGTTCGTTAAGAGATGAACTCTGACTAAAGGATTTCCCACATTCTTTGCACTTGTAAGGTTTTACACCAGTATGAATCCTCACATGGCGACTCAGAAGAGAATGGGTAGGGAAGGCTTTCTCGCACTGGTTGCATTTGTAGGGTTTTTCTCCTGAATGAAGTCGCTGATGATAAATGACAGATGTGAAATGGCTAAAAGTCATCCCACAATCATTACACAAATACGGCTTTTCCCCAGTGTGAATTCTCTGATGCCGGGTAAGGCATGAGGTCTGTCTAAAGGCTTTTCCACATTCACCACACTTATATGGTTTCTCTCCAGTGTGGATTCTCTGATGTTTGGACAGGGATGAGCTATGACTGAAGGATTTTCCACAATCGACACATGTGTAGGGTTTCTCCCCAGTATGAATTCGCTGATGTTGAATCAGAGATGAACTGTCACTGAAGGCTTTGTCACAGTCATTACATTTAAAGGGTTTTTCTCCAGTATGAATTCTCTGATGTTTAATGAGGTGGGCGCTCAGGGAGAAACCTTTTCCACAATCATCACATTGGAAGGGTTTCTCTTCGCTAAGAGCATGTGTTGTGAGTGATGAACCATCACTAGAGGTTTTTCCACATTCATAACACAGGGGGGTTTTCTCTCCAGTGTCAATTCCTTGATATCTCCTGAGTGAGGGATTATAGGCAAAGACTTTTCCACATTTACTACACTTATGGGTTTTGTCTCCAATCGCAGTTGCCTTTTTTTTCTTTGAGGCTAAAATTTGACAGCATTTTTCGCACACAGGGGTTTTTCTCTTAGCAATCAATGACCTTGGAATAAAGACTGTCCCACACTTAACGCACTTCTTGGACTTATCCCCCCAAAAAATCTTCTGACGTTTCTGATGTTCAGCAAGAGATGGAGAGTGACTCAAGATTTTCCCACCTTCATTACATTTCCGTGACTTTTCCCCAGTGGTTTTTTCTTTGCGGTTCATAAGGTCTGAATGGAAACTGAAGGGTTTCTGTTTCTTCTTTTCATGGTAACTCCGGGATTTCTTCCTTAAGTAGGTTCTCAGATGTTTAATTATCTCTGAAGTTTCTTTAAAATTACTTCCAAAGGGGCTCCTTTCTGGTTTGGATCCCTCACCCTTGTTGCCTCTCCCATGAGTTTTCCTGTGTGGGACTGTTCCTTTTGAAAATCTCTGATTGCCATGCTCTTCCAACGACCTACCATGACGTTTCCAGAATTCTTCCATCAAGCCATTAGCATCATCCCTGAGACATCTTTCTATTATTTCATCTGAAGTTGATTTTCCTACAACATCATCACGATTTCCACCAGATACCATCAATGCACCTCTAGGCTCAGACTCTAAAAGAAATAAGAAATAGAGTATTTCCTGTTTGCGATAACAGCTGCTGCTGTATTTGGTACTGAAATCAAAATACAGACAGTAATGACTATGCAAATTACAAATTGGATCGTTCTCGAATAGAGCTTTAAAAAATAGGCTAAGGAAGCCTAAGCAACCATAGTGAGATGCCATCTATATACAAATAAAAGAAAATTTGGCAAGTGCATGGTGGCAAGTGCTTAAAGTCCGAGCTAACCTACTCAAGGAAGCTGAGGCAGGAAGGTCAATTGAGTCTAGGAGTCCAAGGTCACAGCAGCTACAATCATGCCCTTGTACTTCAACCTGTGACAGGGTGACACCCTATCTCTAAGGACAGAAAAATAGAGAAGGGGAAGCCAATATGAAGAAACAAGATAAACATAGCATAGGGATAAGGGAAATATTGGAGAAGACAAGAAGCTTGTGTCTTATAAGTAGAGATGTTTAAGTTCTCATCCTCATTTTGAATTTCTGTAACAGGTTCAAACCTTTTCTCTTTACATCCAAATTTTCTCTTTCCAAACAATGATAGTAGAAACATTTATCAAATGCTTAACAAATGCCAGGTTTTTTTTTTAATCTTGATTTTTTATTATTATTTTTTGAGACACAGCCCCAAGCTGTTTCCCTGGGTAGAGTGCTGTGGCATCACAGCTCACAGCAACCTCCAACTCCTGGGCTTAAGCAATTCTCTTGCCTCAGCCTCCCAAGTAGCTGGGACTACAGACTCCTACCACAACGTCTGGCTATTTTTTTGTTGTAGTTGTCATTGTTGTTTAATAGGCCTGGGCCAGGCTCGAACCTGCCAGTCCTGGTGTATGTGGCCGGCGCCCTAACCACTGAACTACGGGCGCCAAGCCAGCCTTAATTTCTTAGACTCAAGAGATCCTCTTGCCTCAGCTTCTCAAGAAGTTGGGACTACAGGCATCTGCCACAGTGCCCGGCTAGTTTTTCTATTTTTAGTAGAGACGGAGTGTCACTCTTGCTCAGGCAGGTCTCAAACTCCTGCCTCAGCCTCCCAGTGTTAGGATTACAAGCGTCAGTTACTACACCCAGTCCCTATCAATCTTATGGATACACTAATCTGGCATTCCTTTCCTGTCTCTCCTATACTGCAGCATTTCATATTCTTTTGGTCTTCAAACTTCCTACTAGCTAAGAATGCATTCCCATTGCACCTTTACCATCACAAACATACATATTTGACTGGGCCTAGGTTTGAAGTCTCATAATCACCAAAGAGCATTCTCTAGTACCATATATTCACTGTGTTTTTCTCAGAACTTCAATTTCATTAATTAATCACTTTATTCATCCTGACTTTTTAATTTTATTTATTTATTTATTTATTTTGAGACAGAGCCTTAAGCTCTTGCCCTGGGTAGAGTACTGTGGCATCACAGATCACAGCAAGCTCCAACTCCTGGGCTTAAGTGATTCTCTTGTCTCTGCCTCCAAGTAGCTGGGACTACAGGTGTCTGCCACAACGCCCAGTTATTTTTTGGTTGCAGCCGTCATTGGTGTTTGGCAGGTTTGGGCTGGATTCGAACCTGCCAGCTCAGGTGTATGTGGCTAGCACCTTAGTCGCTTGAGCCACAGGCGCTGAGCCTTGTCCTGACTTTTTTTTTTTTTTTTATAGAGACAGAGTCTCACTTTATCGCCCTCAGTAGAGTGCTGTGGCATCGCACAGCTCACAGCAACCTCCAACTCCTGGGCTTAGGCGATTCTCTTGTCTCAGCCTTCCAAGTAGCTGGGACTACAGGCACCCACCACAACGCCTGGCTATTTTTCTGTTTTGCACTTTGGCCGAGGACAGGTTTGAACCCTCCACCTTCGGTATATGGGGCCAGCGCCCTACTCGATGAGCCACAGGCGCCGCCCCTCATCCTGACTTTTAACCAAGAGGTTACACTGTCACTTTTACTAACTACTTTTTAAGCATAAAATACAAAATCATTCAAAATCCTTTTACTCAGAAGTAAACCAATGTTAAAAATTCTATGTATTTCCTTCTAGAAATTTTTCTGTATATTTTAGAATACAAAAGCTATATTTATAACATGCACTGTCATTCTTTTCTGTTTATAATTATTTCTCATCTCATTGCTAATTCTTCATAAAGATGAATTCAACCTGAAAATCCGTCATACAGATATATTATAGTTTATTTAGTCATTCCCTTATTAAATGCTTATCAAATAATAAATACTTCCGCAGAAAGGAGTCACAGAAGAATTACTAAACAACAAAGAATAAAAAGGGTATATCCCTTCGCATGACACATGACAAACAGTATGCATCTCTGACAAAATGACTGTTCTTTTTTTTTGAGACAGAGTCTCAAGCTGTCACCCTGGGTAGAGTGCCATGGCATCACAGCTAACACGCAACCTCAAACTCTTGGTCTTAAGTGATTCTCTTGCCTCAGCCTCCCAAGTAGCTAGGACTACAGGTGCCCACCACAATACCCGGCTATCATTTTGTTGTTGTTTTTGCAGTTGTCGTTGTTTTGGGCCAGGTTCGAACCAACCAGCCTCGAAGTATGTGGCCAGCGCCCTACCCACTGAGTTACAGGCACCACCCACAATGACTGTTCTGTAATTCTTTGTAAATTTGATTCAAAAAAATAGTACTGTTGGCTTGGTGCCCAGCACAGTGGTTATAGCATCAGCCACATACACAGAGAGTAGGGGGCTCGAACTAGCCCAGGCCAGCTAAACCATGACCACTGCAACAAAAAATAACCAGGCATTGTGGTGGGCACCTACACTCCTAGCTACTTAGGAGGGTGAGACAAAAGAATCACTTAAATCCAAGAGTTTGAGGTTGCTGTGAGCTGTGACGCCACTGCACCCTACTGAGGGCAAGAGAGTAAGACCCTATCTCCAAAAAGATAAAAAATAAAAAGAAATAAATAGTGCTGCTATTTTTTTTTCTTTGAGACAGAGCCTCAAGCTGTCACCCTAGATAGAGTGCCATGGTATCACAGCTCACAGCAACCTCCAATTCCTGGGCTCAAGAGTCTCTTGCCTCCGCCTCCCAAGTAGCTGGGACTACAGGCGCCCGCCACAACGCCCGGCCATTTTTTGTTTGCAGTCGTTATTGTTGTTTGGCGGGCCCGGGCTGGATTCGAACCCGCCAGCTCAGGAGTACGTGGCTGGTGCCTTAGCATGTTGAGCCACAGAAGCCGAGCCAGTACTGCTATTTTAAATATGTATCTCATTGTTGACCAGTGAGTTTAAACATTTTTTTCATATTCATAAGCTATTCAAATTACAAACTTTGTCAGTTATTGCCTCAGGTTCTTTGGCCATTTTTCCCAACAGATTTACAATTCTTTATTTGCATGAGTTTTTTTTTTTTGAGACAAGAGTCTCACTTTCTTGCCCTGACAGAGTGCTGTGGCATAGTTCACAGCAACCTCAAACTCAGGCTCAAGTGATCCTCTTACCTCAGTCTTCCAAGCAGCTGGGACTACAGGCACCCACCAAAACACCTGGCTGTGCATGAGCTTTTTATAGGCTATGACCACTGACACTGCTTTGTCTGTCAAAAAGCTTTTTCCTAGGCCAGGAGCAGTGCCTCATACCTATAATCCTAGCACTATGGAAGGCTGAGGCCAGTGAACTGCTTTAGCTCAGAAGTTCCAGACCAGCCTGAGCAACAGTAAGACCCTGTCTCTACTGAAAATAGATAAACTGAGAAAAGATCTCTTGAGCCCAAGAGTTTGAGGTTTCTGTGAGCTATGATGCCATGGCAATTTACTCAGCGTGCTACAGTGACACTGTCTCAAAAAACAAACAACAGGCTCGGCGCCTGTGGCTCAACGGGCTAAGGCACCAGCCACGTACACCTGAGCTGGCGGGTTCGAATCCAGCCTGGGCCGGCCAAACAACAATGACAGCTACAACCAAAAACTGGCCAGGCATTGTGGCGGGCGCCTGTAGTCCCAGCTACTTGGGAGGCTAAGGCAAGAGACTCGCTTAAGCCCAGGAATTGGAGGTTGCTGTGAGCTGTGATGCCACAGCTCTCTATCCAGGGTGACAGCTTGAGGCTGTCTCAAAAAAGAAAACAACAACAACAAAAAACTTTTTCTCCAGTATGTTGTAAATGACTTTTTAAATAAGTTGTACATCTACATGATGCTTTATTTATAGAGCTTCTTTGGAGAGGTATGTATTTTTACTAATCCTGCTAGAATTACTAAAAACACTTCCAGAATTCATTTTTGGGATTACTTTCCAAAATCCTACTTAAACATAATAAAACTGTTATCTCTTATTTAAATAATTACAGTTGATCCTTGAGCACTATAGGTTTGAACTGCATTGAGTTCACTTATACATGGATTTTTTTCAATAAATTTATTGGAATATTTTTGGAGATTTGTAACAATATGAAAAAGCTTACAAACCATGTAGCTTAGAAATACCAAAAAAATTAAGAAAAATACGTCATGAATGCAGACAACATATGTAGATATTAATCTATTTTATCACTTACTACCATAAAGTAGACACATCTATCATAAAAAGTTAAAATTTATCAAACCTTATACAAACAGCCTGGTACAGTGGTTCATGCCTATAATCCCAGCAATTGGGAGGCCCAGGCAGGTGGATTGCCTGAGTTCATAGGTTCAAGACCAGCCTGAGCCAGAGCAAGACCTTACAAGTAAACCTACCAGTACAGTGTTATCCAGGTTTTTTGTTTTTTTGCCAGGCAGCAACAACGGTTTTAATGGCATTGTCATCCAGGAGGTCACACATCGGTCCTGGTTGGCATCCTCAAGAGGTGCAGGGTTGCTGCCTTGCTGGGCTGGGCTGTGGTCCTCCAGTCCACCCACAGCCTTCCAGAACTTATGACCTGGTCCCGCCCATCTCCCAGCCCTGCCCCACTGAAAACAGATGAGACAACTGCACTGATTGACAGACCCCTAGACCAACCAGCCTCCTGGCACAACACACCCAGGCAGCTATCTCAGGATTAATGAGGGCTTTGGAGACTGCTGGTGGTGGTGGTCCTGGGCTGCTTCCAGGGAGTAGTGTTTATCAAATGTGACAAAGGTTCTTTTACAAACTGAGTATCTGGAAGATCTATTTCTGTAGTTCTTTTTTTTTTTTTTTGGTAGATACAGAGTCTCACTTTATCACCCTTGGTGGAGTGCCGTGGCGTCACACAGCTCACAGCAACCTCCAACTCCTGGGCTTAGGTGATTCTCTTGCCTCAGCCTCCTGAGTAGCTGGGACTACAGGTGCCCGCCACAATGCCCGGCTATTTTTTTGTGGCAGTTTGGCTGGGGCTGGGTTTGAACCCGCCACCTTTGGTATATGGGAGTGGTGCCCTACTCGATGAGCCCTAAGAGACTCATGTCTCTAATGGCTTCTCTTGGAGCTACCAAAAGTTGGGCCTGGATAACGCTATATTGGTTTGTTTACTTGTAAGGAATGTGACTCTAAAAACAGCCAGGTGCCGGGCGTTGTGGCAGGCACCTGTAGTGCCAGCTACTTGGGAGGCTGAGGCAAGAGGATCACTTAAGCCCAGGAGTTTGAGGTTGCTGTGAGCTGTGATGCCACAACACTCTACCAAGGGTGACAAATAACAACAAAAAAGATTCAACTCAAAAACAAACAACAAAAACAAACAAACAACAAAAAAGATTCAACTCAAATGCTAATTAAATCTTTGCTCCTATATATTTCCACTGCTCCTTAGACATACCATTATATTACGCATTACATAATTACCACTTTTTGTTGTTTTGATATCTGTCCCCACAGAATTCATACATATGTGCCTCTCACCTCTCTGTGCATGGGGTGATTACTGACACCCACAGGCTGCTCCTAGTTAATGATGGAGTATAGGGATACTTAGGCAGACCTACTTCTGTAAGATGCAGGACTTAGTCTAAGACTCTTCCTGCTGGCCTGCCTTCCTTTCCTCTCTCATGTTGTTATCAGCAACATGCTCTGATAGCTCTCCTAGCTTTATCCAGCTACCTCCCCATTTTCCTTCACTGGAAGTTTTCCCAATAAATCCCATGCATGGCTAATTATGTCTTGGCATCTATTTCTCAGAGGATCCAAACCAATATTGTCTAAAATGAACATTCCAGAATGGATGCAATGGCTCACGCCTGTAATTTTAGCACTCGGGGAGGGCAAAGCAGGGGGGAATCACTTGAGCTCAAGAGCTTGAGATCAGCCTCAAAAAGAGTGAGACCCCATCTATACTAAAAATAGAAAAATTAGCCAGGCCTTCTGGCAGGCACCTGTAGTTCCAGCTATTCAGGAGGGTGAGGCGTGAGGATCACTTGAGCCCAGGACTTTGCGGTTGCTGTAAGCTAGGCTGATGCCATGGCACTCTAGCCTGGGCAACAGAGTCAGACTGTCTCAAAAACAAAACAAAACAAAACCACATCCCAAGGCAAGGACTCAATCCTAATCACCTTTAAATTTTGGCACACAGCTCACTCAACATTTCAAAGGTTCTTTCCCAACAGAGTTGGTAAAAACTGTTTTCATTTCCTTGTCTACTTTTCACCGCTCCTTACCTGGTCCGGAGCCTTTTGAGATTTCTTTTTCCAGCAGCCATGGCAGTTCACTCCACTTTAGCTGGGAAAGCAAATCTAGTTTGGAAACTGGACAGCCTGCTCGTGGAGAGAACAATGAAAAATGGCTATTTACGAATAGATCAAAGACTTCTCAACATTCATATACAGCCTCTGGTTCTCTAGGGAAGCTAAAAGATGTTTTCAAATACACAGACATCAACACTGGAATTTGACGAGAAAACAGGGGAAGGTATAGCACTGATGACAGCAAAATGATGTTCCACATTTCCAATTCAACAAAGCAAAGACCTTTTTTTTGAGGAAATCATACAGAAAAGCACATTCTTAGGATCCATTTTAGAATTAGTCATATTAGTGCCTATATGTCCAGCCACAATAATACTTCAGATATAGCGCTTATCTTTCTTAAAAAGGTGACAAAAAAATACCCAGCTGAAATGGTAGACAATTAAGGGACAGCTTTACCCAGAAATTCTAGGTTTTCGAAGTTTTCCAGTAGCACTTCCTGATACAGCTCCTTCTGAGAAGGCTCCAGCTTCTTCCACTCTCCTCTGGAAAAGCTCACAATCACATCCTTTAATGTCATGGATTCCTAGAACACCAAACAGCATGGTTTGCTGTTGAATTATTTCCAAATAGACCCAAGGATTCAGAGAAGCAGAAAGGATTTAAAAGAAAGGGTTTAACTGATAGCCTGCAATTTTTTAAGAATTCCAAAGTAAAATAAACTATAAAATAGCTGTTGTATGACCTACATGTGATTCATAGGAAGAGCTTTATACAATCCCTGCCTTTCCCATTCGGTCTCTGGTGTAAAATACTGTATGAGAATCCTCTGCAGTGGGTGGCGCCTGTTGCTCATCGAGTAGGGCGCCAGACCCATATGTTGAAGGTGGCCGGTTCAAGCCCGGCCTTGGCCAAACTGCAAAACAGAAAAACAGCCGGGCATTGTGGCGGGCGCCTGTAGTCCCAGCTACCTGGGAGGCTGAGGCAAGAGAATCGCCTAAGCCCAGGAGTTGGAGGTTACTGTGAGCAGCGTGACGCCACGGCACTCTACCGAGGGCAATAAAAGTGAGACTCTGTCTCTACAAAAAAAAAAAAGAATCCTCTGCAGTGTCTATCATTGATCAAGTCCCTCTGATCTCTCATTTCTAAGATTAATATTAAAGAAAATATTAAAGGAAGGTATAAGTTACATTCCCAAACCCCAAGTTTGCAAATTTAACATATGCTAACTACAGCTTAATAATTAAATATGTAAGAATATCAGCAACTATATTTGACATGGTACCTTCCAATTACACGCAGCAATAAATTTCTATCACAATCGAAGAGAATCTGTGTTCAATAACATACTCAAACTTGCAATTACTCCATAGTTACAACCAAACATACTGACCCATTAAAATACACTTTCCATAAAATCCTCTTTGACTTTCTGAGAAGCAGTCAAGCAGAATGGTTACTGGCACTTGTATTAGCTTCCTGTGGGTGCCTTTACAAAGTACAGTAACCATGGTGGCTTAAAACAACAGAGGTTTATCCCCTCATAGTTCTGGAGGCCAGAAGTGTGAGATCAATGTGTTGGCAATGGTATACTACCTTCAGGGGCTCAGGGGAGAATCTATTCCTTGCTTCTTTCAGCTGCTGGTGGCTGCCAGCATTCCTCCTTGGCCCTATCACTCCAAACTGCCCAACTTTTCTTCCTCTTTGTGTGTTCAATCTACCCCTGCCTCTAATAAGGACACTTGAGATGGCTTTAGTGCTCACTTCTGATCCAGGATAAACCCCTCATCTTAAAATTCTTAACTTTAATCATACCTCCAAAGAAAGTAACATTCAGAGGTTCCAGGGATTAGGAAGTATATATATATTTTTTGTTTTTATTTTTTTGCAGTTTTTGGCCAGGGCTTGAACCTGCCACCACTGGCATATGGGGCCAATGCCCTACTCCTTTGAGCTACAGGTGCCACCAGGAAGTAAATGTATTTTTTGCAGCCCCTGTTGGGCCTATCATAGTACCATAATTCACTATTGTATGAATTAAGAATTTTTTTCCTGGGCAGCGCCTGTGGCTCAGTGAGTAGGGCGCCGGCCCCATATACCAAAGGTGGCGGGTTCAATCCCAGCCCCAGCCAAACTGCAACAAAAAAAAAGCCAGGTGCTTTGGCGGGCGCCTCTAGTCCCAACTACTCAGGAGGCAGGCTGAGGCAAGAGAATCGCCTAAGCCCAAGCAGTTGGAAGTTGCTGTCAGCTGTGACACCACCGAACTCTAGTGAGTGTTAATAAGTGAGACTCTGTCTCAAAAAAAAGGAAGAATTTTTTTCCTAACTGGTAATTATAGATTTATAAATTGCCTTTCCCAACTACCATTTGACTTTCAGTAATGTTGTTTCTATAAAGTTTTCCAAATAGACAATAATATCTGCAAATATATATATAGTAGAACCTCTGTAAGTTGACCACCCAAGGGACTGTAACAAACTGGTCAACATAAGGAACTACGCCTAGTATACTGATATGTACATGTGGTGCATGTCCAGTCTATGAAATTAGGTCAGCTTAAGGAGGTGGTCAACCGTGAAGGTTCTACTGTATTTGCCTCATTCATACAATACTTACATTGCGTTTTTTATTTTACTGCACTGGCTAGAATAGTCAAAAAATACTGATGAATGGCAGTAAGGCTAGACATCTTCATATTTTGACTGATATTGTGAGGACTGCCTTTTATCCATTATCTAGCTAGAAATGTTCTTTTTTTTTTTGGAGACTGAGTTGCACTATGTTGCCCTGGGTAGAGTGCCGTGGTGTCAAAGCTCACAGCAACCTCTAACTCTTGGGCTTAAGTGATTCTCTTGCCTCAGCCTCACAAGTAGCTGGGAATATAAGCGCCCACCACAACGCCCAGCTATTTTTTTTTTATTGTTGTTGTCATTATTGTTTAGCATGCCTGGGCCGGGCACAAACCTGCCAGTTTCAGAGTTATGTGGCTGAAGCCCTACTCACTGACCTGTGGACATCAAGGCTAGAGATATTCTTTATCATGTTAAGAAAATATAATTCCAGGCTCAGTGCCTATAGCACAGTGGTTACAGCATCAGCCACATGCACCAAGTGTGGTGGGTTTGAACCCAGCTGGAGCCTGATAAACAACTGCAACAAAAAAAATAACCGGGCGTTGTGGTGGGCGCCTGTAGTCCCAGCTACTCGGGAGGCTGAGGCAAGAGAATCGCTTAAGCCCAAGAGTTGGAGGTTGCTGTGAGCTGTGACGCTATGGCATTCTACCGAGGGCTTCATAGTGAGACTATGTCTCAAAAAATAGAAAGAAAATATAATTCCATTTCCATCTGACTAATTTTGTAAGAGGTAATTGTTGAATTTTAGTAAATTTTTATTTTTTTGAGATAGAGTTTATGTCGCCCTTGGTAGAGGGCCATGGCATCACAGCTCACAGCAACCTCCAACTCCCGGGCTTAAGTGATTCTCTTGCCTTAGCCTCCCAAGTAGCTGGGACTATAGGCGCCCACCACAACGCCTGGCTATTTTTCTGTTGCAGTTGTTCATTGTTGTCCAGCTGGGCCAGGCCGGGTTCAAACCCACCAGCCTTGGTACACGTGGCCAGCCACCTTAACCTCTGCGCTATGGGCACTAAGCCATAAGTAAATGTTTTTAATTAGAGTCAGACTTGTGAAATGGTCTGCAAACTGAAATAAAACAGCACGCGCAAAATGAGGTGTAAATTCCTTGAAACGCAGACTGTCTTAATTTTTTTTCTATCTTTATACCACTCAGTTAAGTATTCACTTATGAATGACAACCAGTGGAAGGAAACTTACACAGGACTCAGTATCTGGAGGAACAGCAACCATTGTATCTTCTTCTACGTTCTCTTCCTGGGAGACTGCAGAATCTTGAGAGACTGGATCTAGAAAGAAGCGGGGGAAACAGTCCAGTCTTTCAAATGAATTCCTCAAGCTAAAAATCCTTACATACATGTATTTTGAGATACATAGTAATAAAAAAGTCAGTTTCTCCTACTATGCTCTTAATACAATGAATGCTTCTGTAATCCCAGATGTGTTCCCCATAGCAAGCAAATCCTTATGCAGATCTCCTGCAGACAGTAATTCATTTCTGATACTATCGACTGGGAGACAACCATCAGATCCCACTGGGGAAGGGATCAGTCCCTCGAAGATTGTCCCTCACTTCAGATGCCAGTCTCAAGTCTAGACCTCCGAACTCAACCAACTACAACTAAAGGTTCCCACGACTCCCTCTGTAAGTTCCATGAATTTGCTTGTGTGGCTCACAAAACTCAGAGAAACACTTTACTTACATTTACTGGTTTATTATGAAGGATATTACAAAGGATACAGATGAAAGGCCAAATGGAAAAGATGTGCAAAAAAAAATAAAATTTCAGGATCTTCCAAATTTATTATGCCAAGGAGAAAAGTTAAGCCCTGGAAACTGACCCACATACCAGGGTATCTTTCTTGTGCATGCTGCTTCCTGACTTTTGTGTTGAGATGCTATACATTAGCTAGATTCTCTGTTCTTCATTCAACTCTAGACTAAAGTTGGAGACAGAGACCCTTGTGACTGTTACCTCTTTATAATAAAATGTTAAGCAACCCACTTACAATGTAATAAATAGTAACCAATTATATCTTATACCTGCATGTTAGCTTCTGTATGGAAAATGTTAATTCCTGCCAGCTCGGTGGTGGCGTTGTAATAAATAGTAACCAATTATATCTTATACCTGCATGTTAACTTCTATATGGAAAATGTAATTCTTGCCAGCTCGGTGGCTCATGCCTGTAATCGTAGAAGGCCGAGGTGGGTGGACAGCTTGAGTTCATGAATTCCAGACCAGTCTGAGCAAAAAACGTGAGAAATCCCTGGCGTTGCCCATAGCTCAGTGGGTACCACGCCAGCCATATACACAAAGGCTGTTGAACCTGGCCTAGGCCAGCTAAAACAACAACAACAACAACAACAACAAAAACTGGCCAGGCGTTCTGGTGGGCGCCTATAGTCCCAGCTACTTGGGAGGCTGAGGCAAGAGAACAGATTGAGCCCAAGAGTTTGAGGTTGCTGTGGCTGTGACGCCACAGAACTCTATCCAGGGTGACAGCTTGAGACTCTGTCTCCAAAATAAAAAAAAAAAAAAAAAAAAAAAAAGCGGCACTTGTGGCTCAAAGGAGTAGGGCGCCAGCCCCATATGCTGGAGGTGGTGGGTTCAAATCCAACCCCGGCCAAAAACTGCAAAAAAAAAAACAAAACAAAACAAAACAAAATTCTGTTCAGCCCTTTTGTCTATATAAACCATCTTTCCTTTCCCCACATTGGGAGCACTCATCACAATTCTCTGGTGTAGGTATGTCCCTGGTTGAATAAATTCTTCTCACCAGATCCCAAGCCTTTTGATTATTTTAGGTTGACAGACTCATACATAGGGCCAGGCACATGGGACGAGGCAAAGGGGCTGGCTTTCATGCCTGTTCCAGGCATCTCAACCCCTGGAACCTCCATGTGTTCGGGTATCTCGACACTCTCACCTTCACTGCCCTTTGGGGTTTTACCAAAGCTTCATACACAGGTAAGATTGATTAGATCATTGGCCACTTTTGATCAATTCAACCTTCAGTTCCTCTCTCCTAGGCAGAGGGTGGGGGGTGGGGCTGAATTCCAAACTTCAAAACACCAGGTTGGTTCCCCTGGTAACCAGTCCCCCCATCCAACAGTTATTTAGGGATTGTCCAAAAACTCACCTCATTAACATAAATTCCAGAATGGTTAAAGGTGCTTGTTATAATAACAAAAAGACTGCCTTTCCTCTTTACAACTCTTGGAGCTATTTGGTAGCTGTTTCAGGAACCAAGGACAAAAGGCCAAATACTTTAACAAAAGATACTCTAACAGCTCTAGTCACCTAGGAAATTACATGGGTTAGAAGAACAGTAAGCCCATCAGGATAAAAAGGTCAAAAGAAACAAAAAGTTTCTCCACCCTTTAAAACAGAATAGCCAGACAGTTTCTTAAGAAAACCCTACTGCAAATAAAAAATCCTTTCAATTCCTAAGGGCACAAAAACTGATTTTTTTTTCATTCCATATAGCCTCAGTTTTAAACTAATTTGCATAGTGAGCTTTGAAATATTTCTAATTTAAAAGATGCATTAAAGTAAAACAGCATATTTCTTTTATCTATTAACTTATTTTCTTCATTCTTTCTAGCCTCAAGTCACTCAAAAGTATGTAATGAATTAAAGCACAAAGCTAGTCTCAAGAACTACCTCTGGGATCACCAACAGATTCCTAAAGACAAAAAAGCAGCACCTGAACTCACATGCACTAAATATATTCAGATGTCACCAGCTCTTTTTCAAATAATGGAAAACTATTTTTCAAATCATATATTATCTTCCAGTAAAAAGAATTTTAGACAGCTTTCTTGATTAGACAGGCAAATAAAAATTAAGAATTAGAATTATGTAATCAAATAGAAAAAAGAGATTAAGGAAACACTACCTTACAGAATGCTAGATGTCAATTTTTTATTAAAAAGGCCTCTACACAGGGGCAGCGCCAGTGGCTCAGTATGTAGGGCGCCGGTCCCATATACCGAGGGTGGCGGGTTCAAGCCCGGCCCTGGCCAAACAGTAACAACTACAAAAAAAAAATAGCTGGGTGTTATGGCGGGCACCTGTAGTCCCAGCTACTTGGAAGGCTGAGGCAAGACTCGCCTAAGCCCAGGAGCTGGAGGTTGTTGTGAGCTGTGACACCACAGCACTCTACCAAGGATGACAGAGTGAGACTCTGTCTGTAAAAAATAAATAAAAAAATTTGGCCTGGTGCACTGGCTCATGCCTGTAATCCCAGCACTTGGGAGGCCGAGGCAGGTGGACTGTCTAAGCTCACAGGCTTGTGATCAGCCTGAGCCAGAGTGAGATGTTGTCTCTAAAAATAGCCAGGCATTGTGGTGGGTACCTGTCATCCCAGCTACTCAAGGGCTGAGGCAGAAGAACCGCTTAAGCCCATAGAGTTTGAGGCTGCTGTGAGCTATGATGCCATGTGCAATTTAAAATTTAAAAAATACACATGAACTGGGCAGCGCCTGTGGCTCAATGAGTAGGGCGCTGGCCCCACATACCAAAGGTGGCGGGTTCAAACCCGGCCTTGACCGAACTGCAAAACAAAACAATAGTCAGGCATTGTGGCGGGCACTTGTAGTCCCAGCTACTCGGGAGGCTGAGGCAAGAGAATCACCTAAGCCCAAGAGTTGGAGGTTGCTGTGAGCTGTGTGATGCCACGGCACTCTACCGAGGGTGATAGAGTGAGACTGTCTCTACAAAAAAAAAAAAAAAACCAAAAAACCCATGAACTTTATGGCCACCTTGTATAACTCAGTTGTTCTTCCCCTAAGACTGTGGAGTTGCACTATAAAAACAGGGTAGATGTTAACCTGTTCCTCATTTGCACTAGCCATCTTTCACGTGCTTAACTTGAATTGCAAAACAGTGCAAAATACGTTTCCATCAACAAATACACTGGACAGGGCAGCGCCTGTGGCTCAGTGAGTAGGACGCTGGCCCCATATGCGGAGGGTGGTGGGTTCAAACCCGGCTCTGGCCAAACTGCAACAAAAAAACAGCCGGGCATTTTGGTGGGCGCCTATAGTCCCAGCTACTCGGGAGGCGGAGGCAAGAGAATTGCCTAAGCCCAAGAGCTAGAGGTTGCTGTGAGCTATGATACCTCCAACACTCTATGTGAGGGTGACAAAGTGAGACTGTCTCCACGAAGAAAAAAAAGAAAAATACACTGGACGGCCCTGTTCCAGCAATTTGCTGGTACATACACTGGAGCTAGAAGCTGAGGCCTAGACTTATTGAGATGCTCGTGACTCCAAACACTTTCACAAATAACTTCTTTCCTGTGTTCTTCAAGGGGAAGAAAAAGAAATTATATTTCTTGAGCATCCACCACATATTATGAAATCTTGAAAACTACAGAAAAGATGGTAGTTCATTTCTACAGATGTAAATATTTAAACTCTGAGAAGCTATCTAACTTACCCCAAATCACACAGTAAATAGCAAGGTCAATTCAAACCCAGCCCCAACTCCAAAACTTAGACTTAGCAGTATATTGCTTTCTTTTGAGTTTACTTTCAAACCCTGAGGTGATTTCTCCCATCTCCTCCCTCCATCTTAAATCTCACCTTTTTCTTCAATCATCTGGGTCAAATTCTCTACTAAGGTCACCACCTCCTCACTACTCTCAGGATGTTGTGACTTTACCCAAATTCTGATCTCCCCAGGCAAACTGGTGAGGAACTGCTCAAACACCAAAAGCTCTAACATCTGTTCTTTCGTGTGAATGTCTGGTCTCAGCCACTGAATGCAGAGCTCCCAGAGTTGATTCAGGGCTTTCCTGGGCCCAGCTACTTCTGAGTAATGGAACCATCTGAACCTCTGTCTGAAAGACTCTGGGTCAACAGTGTTTCCTCTTGAAACAGCTTCTTGGTTCTCAGAAGTGTCCATTTTTAGGACTGCGTTTTGTTCACCCGAGGCCAGAGTTTGAGGGTCTGACGAGATGGCTGTCATCTTGTTCAAGGGCACTACAGCCTGCATTGTGTATCACGAACAGGAGGCCAAACCCCTTTAGAGTATAGCTGAAAATCAGTACAGTCCACCAGGAGGCACTATACACAGCAAAATGTCAAGGTTCCAGGAATTCACTTGATAGTCTTCCGGAAACTGTCAAAAAGAAATAAAAGTGTTAAATAAGTTACACCAATTGTTGTTAACCCTATTGGTTTGGTTCATATATATAGACCCATACATATATCCTAAGAAGCCTAGAAGGGCCCTACTTAACTACTACATTAAAAGAACAATTTTCTTTCTTTCTTTGTTTTTTTTTGAGACAGAGTCTCACTTTGTTGCCCTCAGCAGAGTGCCGTGGAGTCACAGTTCACAGCAACCTCAAACTCTTGGGCTCAAGCGATTCTCTTGCCTCAGCCTCCCAAGGAGCTGGGATGCCAGAAAATCTGGCTATTTTTAGAGATGAGGTCTGGCTCTGGCTCAGGCTGGCATCAAACTCGTGAGCTCAGGCAATCCACCCACCTCACTCTCCCAGAGTGCTAGCTAGGAGTACAGTGCCTGGCCCTAAGGAGGGATTGGCTTGGCGCCTGTGGCTCAAGCAGCTAAGGTGCCAGCCACATACACCTGAGCTGGTGGGTTAAAAACCAGCCTGAGGGAAAAAAAAAAAAAGAAAGAAAAGAAAAGAAACCAGCCTGAGCCCGCCAAACAACAATAATGGCTGCAACCAAAAAAATAAAAACATAGCTGGGTGTTGTGGCAGGCGTCTGTAGTCCCAGCTACTTGGGAGACAGAGACAGAATTGCTTGAGCCGGGGAGTTGGAGGGTGCTATGAGCTGTGATGCCACAGCACTCTACCCAGGGCTTGAGGCTGTCTCAAAAAAAAAGAAAAAAAAAAGCTGAGGGATTAATGAAAGGTTAATAAAGATATCCTACAAGGGAACAGTTGCTTCAAACTCAATACTACTACTCATAAGCAAAATTTATCAGAAAGGGCCCACTGAGGGCTGAGTGCCATGGCTCATGCGTGTAGTCCCAGCTACTCAGGAGGCTGAGACCAGAGAATCGCTTGAGCCCCCGAGTTAAGAGGTTGCTGTGAGCTATGACGTCAGAGCACTCCACCAGGGGCGACACACATACACACAAAAGACCCACTGTTACCAAGGGCACTCCCCATTACAAGCCTGTTTAACATCGTCTTGTCTGCCCCCTTTTAATGACAGACATTTCTCACCAGTATCTCAACTCAAAAGGCTGGTTTCGTATTTGACTCTCACATTTCTCTTCCCCCTTTCTTCTCACATAATAACCAAGTTCTGGTGACTTTATTTCCTAAAAACCTCTCCATTCTATCCTATAGCAACTACCTTAGTACAGGCTTCTTCAATGCAGTCTTCTCACACTGTAGCCAAAAATATTCCTTCTAAACTACAAAATAGGACCCTATCGCTCTTGCCTATATCCCCCTCACTGGCCAACGGTCCTTAGATAAAGTTCAAACGCAGAGACCATGCATAATCACGGTGCTCGGATGACCTCACCTCTTAAGCTCTGGCAACCCCTCTGATCCCCCTGATGGACCATGTATCCGTAAAGAAATTGCTTCCATTCCCAGGCACTCTGTATCCTCCCGCACTTTGCACCAGGGCTATTCTCTCTCCTCAAAACGTTGCCTTCTTAATCTCTCTTTCCAAACTTTTAATTCATTCTTTAAAGCTTTACTCTTTTCAACTGTCACCTCTTGTGCGCTTTCTTCGATCCCAAAGCACTCCTTTGCACACAGACTGCCCTGTGTCGCATGCATTCATTCAGCCTACAGATGACTGAGCAACGACAATGGTGCAGGGAATGCGGCACCGCGGGGCCGGCCCTGGACAGCCCTGAAAGGGTCCAGGAAACAATACCGCTGGGGATGGCACTACAACGTGGCGAGGGAGAAGATGCGCGCCTCCGGTTGCCGTAATCACACCAATAACTACCCATCTCTGCGTACAAAGCCTGGCACACAGCACACGCGACAGCATTTAATCCCCTGCCAAATTCGAGGCGTCACAGCACACACATCATTTATTCCTCTCCCAAATATTAGGCGCCCACCATGTACCTGGAGCCGCGCCGGGTACCTGTGGCTCCGCAGGGACTGAGAGATCAGTGAAAATGTGACGCAGTCAGAGGTTCTCGACGGCAGGGACAAAAAGAGGAGAGATTTTGCCCCTGCACAGCCCTACGGGGTCATTTGGCACTGTCTGGAGACATTTTTGGTTACAACGACTGGAGAAAAGAGGTGCTTCTGGTGTCTGATACCAGGAATGTAGCTGGAAAAGCCCCCCACCCCCAAACACACACACACACAAACCCAATTTTGTCGCACGAAGTGCGACGGCACCGAAGCGGCTAACCCCCGGCAGGGAGGGACGGGGGGCAGCCCCAGTTTCCGTCTCGCAGCTGGGCGCCCACCTCCCACACAAGCAGCAGCAACCGCAGCGCACCCTCGGCACCCACCCCGCCCCAGGTGAGCCTCCGAGCCGGCCACCCGGCCGAAGCCCCGAAACTAGGGGCCTGAGACAACCGATACCTGCACCAGCATCCGCAGCCAGCACCAGCTCCACCGCAGTGAGCTTCCAGAAGCGTGTCCCGCAGCGAGTGCGCGCGCGAGCCCGCGGCCAGCACTGCGCCTGCGCAGGGCGCCGAACTGCAATGCCCCGAGCGCGCTCGTCGGTCTCTCCGAAAGTCCTGCGCTTTCCATAGGCTCCCACCTGCCTGTTGCGCATGGTCACTGGGAAGCGGCTGGTGGGCTTGGCTGCAGAATTTTTGCTGCGCCAGAGGCCTAGAGGCCTAGAACCTTCTCAGGTTTTCACATGCGTGACTCTTTGTCTCCTTGGTAACTCAGACCTTCCCTACCCCCTACCCCTTCCATAACTGTCATTCCCTGAAACCCAAGGTGCAAAAAATCCAGTCAGAAGCTTATCAGCCATGCATTTAATGCAAGCTGTAATGAAGACCACAACTTAGGTTAAACAGATACTAATCTTATGACTTCCAAACCTGCCAGCATGGTCCAGACCACTCTCATGCCTCGCCTGCATTATTGCAATAGCGTCTTGATTTCTCCACTGCTTGTCTATATTTCACAACACAGATGAGCAGATGTTTTAAAAAATGTCAAATTATGTCTCTCCTCTGCTTAAAACTTCGCAATGGTTTCCCATTTTACTCAGAGAAAACACTCTAGTCTTTACAGTGGCCTGCAAAGTGTGATGGAATCTGGCCACCCATAACCTCCCTGACCCCTTACCCACTTGCCTGCCCCAGTTGGGATGGTCCTGTCCCCATTCCTCCAACCTGCCTGGCACTGGTGGCTGACCTGCTCTTCCCCCTGACCCTCGGAGAGCTGCTTAATGCCAAGTCCTTTCAGTCCTCTCAAGGAAGCTCTTCTGCCGCTCCACTTAAATTGGAACCCTGCCCCGCTCTTGTTAATTCTTATAATACATTATTTTCTTATTTGTTTGCTGCTTATTAACAGTCTTGTCTTCTAGAATACGATTCCACAAGGATAAGAATTTTTATCTGCTTGGTTCAGAGTTCTATGCGTAGGGCCTGGCGCATGTTAAGCACTCCGTACATGTTTGTTTAGCTTATTAATGTGCACTCGTGGGTTACTGGGGGCATAGCAAAAAGGGCTGAGGAATTCCAGAAGGATTGCTTGCTTCAGCCCTTCCCACCCGTCAGCTTACTCCCAGTGATCCTTGGACTACACTTTGAGAAATATGGTACAAGTTGAAATGCTCTGTAAATAAATAACATCCTATATATGAATAAATTACCAGGAAAGAATAACATCTTCTTGGAACTGGTAGCCAAACTATAACTGTAACAGTGATGAGTGGGCTAAAAGATGCTTTAGCAGACTTGGTGCCTGTGGCTCAGGCAGCTAAGGTGGCAGCCACGTACACCTGAGCTGCCGTGTTCGAATCCAGCTCAGGCCCATCAAACAACCATGACGGCTGCAACCAAAAAATAGCTGGGCGTTATGGCAGGCGCCTGTAGTCCCAGCTACTTGGGAGGCAGAGGCAGGAGAATTGCTTGAGCCCAGGAGTTGAAGGTTGCTGTGAGCTGTGATGCCACAGAACTCTACCCAGGGTGACAGCTTGAGGCTCCGTCTCAAAAAAAAAGTGCTTTAGCAGTAGAAGAGTTAGGGGTGACAGCTAAGTGTAATGTGTGCCCGTGAGAGTTGGTCACCACAATTGAGTGAAGATGAAGGGGAATGGAGAAGAAATTTCAAGGAAATGAGAGGACAATGTGTGGGATGGTTGCATTCACAGATACTGACAATCCAAGATGCTCTAGAGAACTTGGAAAAGACTTAGCGTAAGTAGAACTCAGGTGTGTGACCAGCAGGTGGCGCAAGGATGTTGAGTCTACCACCTGTCCCAGTGGCATGTCAGGTGTGAGAGATTAGGCAGTTTATATGGGACGGGGCTGCACAGGGAAAAACGTTATCAGATAAGTTAGGAAGTAAGAATAGTGTTAAAAAAGAGGTAAGCGAAAGAGAGAGAGAGAGAGAGAGAGAGAGAGAGAGAGAGAGAGAGAGAGAGATAAGCTGAGCAAAGAAGGACGCCTGAGTCAGAAAGCTGTGAGGACCAGAAGAGTTTCTGTGAGTTCTGCAAAGTGAGCAGGCAGTATTTACAGCCAGGAAATGGAAGGCAGGTGCAGAAACAGTTTGATTGGTTACAGCTCTGCCTTTGTGTTATTTAGGCAGGGTCTGGTCGGTTGGCAGCCTGTGATTGGCTGAGACTTAGCTGTTAGGAGTACATACTAGTTAGGCTTTGTTTACCTACTAAACTAGGTGCAGTTCCATCTATGAAGACTCAAAGTATGGAGGTAACCTCAGGCCAAATTTAGTTTAACAGTAAGTTTTGTGAAGCTGTTTAAGACATAGGGGGCTTTGTATCTACTAAACAGGTTACAGAGGACTCAGTGGAGGGTTTGAAGGTAGTTGTGAGAGGCTGAGTCAGCCTGGGAGGAATGCACAGAAGCATGGGGTTTATAGCACAATAGTAGAAATATCACACCTAGAATGGGTACTGAGGATTATTATAACAGAGACAAAGCATTCTTTAGCCGGGGTAAATTCTAGCTGGGTTCTAGCAGTTATTTTCCCTCTGCTAGTTCCTATATAGCATTGTTTGCCTCCAGATCTTCCTTGCCTCATAGATCCTGGCCTCATTCAGTTCCACAGCTAACCTGCACAGAGACACAGTGTGTCTCTCTAGTGAGCCTTGGAATTGAGCGATTCTTTGAGACCCTGGATTCTCCATGAAGTGTGCTGGGTGATCATGATGTCCTCACTTGTGTTTCCTGAGTCTCCTCCTCTGCCACATGATCCAGGAGTCAGTTCTCATTCTCAACATTGGATGGCAGGTCTCCCTGAAAGGCTTCATTGGCCATGCCTTGATCCACTAGGAACAACAGACAAGGGCAGGGTGCAACTAGTCAACTGATTTTCTAAGTGTGTTGACCTTACCTAGAAACAGCTGATGTCCTTAATGGCTTAAAAATGTTCACCTTTGCCATATTCCTAGTTGCATTATAATTTGGCTTGTGTCTTTGCAGGTAATCTTTGTTCTTCTATATCACTCTTGTTACAAGGCACTGCTACTACTTTTTGAAAGCAAGTGTGTGGAACAGGGAAGATAATAATTAATGTTTGTTTAGATAGCTTAAGGTATTCAAAACCCAAAGTAGCCATTCCCTAGTCTCAAGCCTATTCCTCTACTTTGGTTAGTGGCATTATCTACTCTGTTCACTAAACTGGAAATCATGGGGCTGGGCACAGTGGCTCATGCCTGTAATCCCAGCACTCTGGGAGGCTGAAGCAGGTGGATTGCCTGAGCTCTCAGGTTCGAGACCAGTCTGACCAAGAGCAAGATCCTGCCTCCAAGAATAGCCATGCGTTGTGGTGGGCGCCTATAGTCTCAGCTACTCAGGGGGTTGAGGCAAGAGGATCACTTGATCCCAAGAGTTAGAGGTTGCTGTGAGCTATGATGCCAGAGCACTCCACTGAGGGTGACAAAGTATGACTCTGTCTAAAATAAAATAAAATAAAATAAACTGGAAACCATGGAAATGGTCTCCCTGTCTCCAAATCCCTACATGTATATGTCTATAAGTTTTCTCTTGAATTTGAAATACAAATTCTCCATCCCTATTAGTTTTCTTCTTTTCTTTTTTTTTTTCTTTATTTACTCTACTGCCCTGGGTAGAGTGTTGTGGCAGCGTCATAGCCCACAGCAACCTCAAACTTTTTTTTTTTTAATTTTTATTAAATCATAATTGTGTACATTGGTGCAATCATGGGGCACAATGTGCAGACTTCATATACAATCTGAAATATTTTCATTGAACTATTTAACATAGCCTTCATGGCCTTTTAATCACTATA